>JAQZBX010021359.1:0-32344 GCA_029593785.1 Cabassous unicinctus
CAAGTTCCAAGTTAGCTAAGTCCTCAAATAGGGCACTTTCATCTGGGAGCTAGATTTCCAGAGACTTGGAAGTTCTGAAATCAGTTTCTGTTTTCTTTGAGCCCAAAAGTTCAGTTCTCAGAGTACTTCTCTTGTCTAACATTTTGCAATAAGCTGCCTAGGAGAAGCCAAGCCACATTCTCCAATTTTACTTTGGAAAGTTCTTCAGCTAAATTCTCATGTTCACCATTTTCAAATTCTGTCTTCTATATAACACTAGGAAATAATTTTGCTAAGTTCTCTGCAACTTTAAAACACAGATCACCTTTCCTCCAATTTCCAAGAATAGTTTCATCGTTTACTTCTAACTCCTCATAAAAAGTCTCTTTAGCATCCATCTCACAATTATTTCCTTCCAAAGCCTTATCAAAAATAATGTTAGGCTCCTTAGTGCTACCAAAAGTCTCTGAAAAGCAATCTAGGCTTTTTACATCAAGCATCTCACAATTCCTCCAAAAAATACCCCTTACCTATTTATAAAACCAATCCAGCATTATGGCAATTGCAAAACCACTTCCCCACTCCTAGGTACCAAATTCTGAATTAGTCAGCCAAAGGAGTGCTGACGCACAATACCAGAAATCAGTTGGTTTTTATAAAGTATATTTATTTGGGGTAGAGGCTTACAGTTACCAGGCCATAAAGCATAAGTTACTTCCCTCACCAAAGTTTGTTGCCACGTCTTAGATCAAGATGGCTGCCAACATCTGCCAAGAGTTCAGGATTCCTGGGTTCCTCTCTTCCCGGGGCTTGCTTCTCTCTGGGCTCAAGCTTACTTCTCTGCACAAGGCCAACTGTAGACTATCAGGTGAATGGCTCATCTCTTTTCCAGGGGCCTTCTCTCCTTCCTCATGACCAAGCTCCTCCGTGTGCTTACTTCCCTGGGCTCTAGCACCAGAACTCAGCATCAGAACTCCAGCTCAAAATTCCAACCCTGTCCTTTGCCATGTATTTTATCTTTGATACCCCACCCACCAAGGTGTGGTGCTCAACACCCTCCTGATATGGCCCAATCAAAACCCTAATCATAGCTTAATCAAGCCTAGATAAACAGACCGGTTTACAAGCATAATCCAATATCTATTTTTGGAATTCATAATTATATCAAACTGCCAAACTGCTACAGGAGCTTCTGTAATCTTGTCACAAATCAAAATGTCATGTTTTTTAATCATAATAGTCAATCATTTCTGTAATTGAATTACCAAATCTCACAATTGTAAAAGAAATGTTTATTTCTTTCTCATTTTACAATTCATTGTGCTCCTGGATGTTTTTCCTCAAAGATTTAACTCATAGACCCACATTTTTTAATCTTGTAGTAACAACATCTGAAGCATAAAATTCACTACAGAAGCTAAAATGAGGCCTAAAGACATCCATGGATATTGTCTATGGGTCATGCCTGGAAGAGGCTTCATCAATTCTGTCCACATTCCAACTACGAGAACTGAATCACATAGTCTCCAACACAGCTCTAAGGAAGCTTGGGAAATATCATTTTATTGGTCATTGAGAAATGAAAAAAAATCAAGATATTGATGAACTTTATAAACCTCTAGTATACCATAAGATCTAATGTAAAGAAAGGAATGTGTTCATATTTTGCAATAGGGAGGCAACTTAATTCAAGAAGGAATACATTGGAAATGACGTATAAAGCAAATAGAATTTGTCTTAGAAATAAAAAAATCTATTTCCTTCTATAGGAAAATGAAAGGAAAAGACTACATTACTACTAAAATCTTATCACCTCCAAAATTTTCTTAGTCTGTTGTTTTATTTCACCTTCATCTTATGATCATTATCTTCATCATGAATTTTGATAAAATGTTTAGCGTGCAACAGTCTACTCAATGCACTACCTGTGAAATATCTTTATTTATATTTCTTTCTCATATTACTCTTTTGAAGAAAGGTACTGATATTAATATTTTATAAACATAGAAACATATTTTAGGTTAAGAAATTTGTTGAACTTCATTGTGATATTTAATTTTATGTGTCAATTATTTAGTTTTTGGTGTCTAGTTGTTTTATCAAATAGTGGCCTAGTTGTTACTTGGAGGTATTTCACAGATGAGATTAGCCCCAACAATAAATTAACCTTAAGTATAATAACCCTCCATGATATGAGTGAGCCTAGTTCTATCAGTTGGAGGACTTAACAGAAAGAACTGAAGGTTCCAGAGGTCAAGGCAATTATTACATCAATACCTCAATACAAGTTCTTACCAAAATTTATGGCCTGCAGCTTTCCTTATGGAATTTGGACTCAACAGCACCCACAATCTAATGAGTCAATTCCTTGTAATAAATTTTACACACAAACATTTTGGTTCTGACTCTCTGGAAAACCCAGACTGATACAGATTTTGATAACAAGAGTGGTTCTAAAAGATTAGAATCTTAAAGATAAATTTTCTGAAATGGTTCTGGGGATTTAAAAATATATTATTTAATTGAATTATATTTAAAGGTACTAATGATTCTATTTCTAATCATAAAGAAGGCATTGTT
Organism: Cabassous unicinctus; assembly: GCA_029593785.1. NCBI lineage: Eukaryota > Metazoa > Chordata > Mammalia > Cingulata > Chlamyphoridae > Cabassous > Cabassous unicinctus. The sequence goes on from JAQZBX010021359.1 coordinate 2,560, forward strand.
AGTCCATGACCATTGTGATGTGGCAATAGAGATAAGCAAAGTATCACCACTTCACACTTATAAAGAAATATCTATAAAAGACAAAGTTCTGTGTGACTGGTTTTTGATACCTTAGACCATTTTTGTCAAGCTAATGAGTATAATGAGATTGGCTGATTGTCTTAAATATGCAAAATAAATTGTTGAAATAAAAGGATGACCTAATATTCCCAGGTTAAGTGACACATAAATGACATGAAAGTTTCTGTTTGTGCCTTACAAGAAGCCCTTTCTCTTGTAACCATGATATTGAGACATATGAAAACCACAGAGTCTCATGATACAAGTAGCAGAATGACAACACAGATTGAATTCCCAAATTTACAGGGTGTCTGCTGTTAAAGAGAAGGCATTGATTGGGAAGGAATGGGATACTGATCATTTAAATGGGAACATATGACAGATAATGAAGTTGGGGAAATTGAACCTCTAAATTCCCCCGAGTCTTCTTTTGCTAATGGAAGCAGTTCCTTAATGTTCATCTGAGGAGATTAACCCTGCTTTGCTGATGAAATGAAAATCTAACAGAATCTCCTGAGGTCGTTGACTTGAAAGACACTGCTAATTGTCCTCAGCAACAACGCCATCATCTGTCTTTATTTATAAACATTTAACTAGACTAAAGACCAGGCAGAACTCAAAATGTGAGGTTCAAAGTGTGACACATGAGGATTTGTGCTATATTCCAAAAGGACGGAATGATTTTTACACTTTATACAGAAAGAAATCAGGGAAATTTCATTTTCATCTACAACTATCCCACACCCTTAGTATCAATTCCTACATAAAAGTAATCTGAGGATTATGTGTGGGAATTGATATTAAGGGTGAGGGATATGGTGGAAGGTATATAAAAGTAGTATAAGACTGAACTGATTGATAGGGTCCCAGTAAGTAGGAATTTAAATTTATAGGTCAAGGAGCTAGAAGGTCTTCAATAGTTATGTTTTGTTTGTGGGCTGAATCATGGACCAATATGTGGCCTACATTAAATGAAGTTGAGATTCCAGAACTGCCTTGGTATTGTGTAGAAAAAGATATCCAAAGGCAAATGGACATTAGAATTTTAGAGTGGATTTATCAGGCAAGAACAGCTCATCCACCCAAGTACTTAACAAAGTACCCATCTTTCACGATGACTTTTGTAAATAAATTTGTGAGGATATAGCCTCAGCATATTTGTAGAGATTTGTGGTTGTTCTTCTCTGTAGGTCAGATATTGTAGCAGGAACTGCTGCCAATGAGCTGGGATCCTTAAATCAATGGGAATATTTGGAACTGGGGGTGACAGTGGCTAAGTAGCAGCAACTAAATGATAAGGTGGGTGTATTAGCCAGCCAAAGGGGTGCTGATGCAAAGTACCAGAACTCTGATGGCTTTTATAAGGAGTATTTATTTGGTGTAGAAGCTTACAGTCACAAAACCCTAAAGAGTCAAACTCAAGGTACCATAAAATATACTTTCTCACCCAAAGTCATTGGCCATGTGTTGAAGGAAGATGGCAGATGATCTCTGGAATGGTTCAGCCTTCTTTCTTCCTCTTAAGGCTCCATGATCCCAGCTTCTTCTGATCTCAGCTGTAGGCTGACAAAAGTCTCATCTCTCTCTCTGGGGCTCATTTCTTTCCAGGCTCAGCTGCTCTGATCTCTTCACAAGATCAGCTGTAAACTATCAGGCTCATCTCTCTTCCTGGGGCCACAGGATCCTCTGTGTATCTTCTCTGTGTGTCTCCTTCTGTTTGAGAGTCTGTTTTATCAGCCCAACAAAGGGACTAGCATTCTAATGACATGGTTGAGTCAAAGCTCTAATCTTAATATAATTTAATCAGATGTCTCAGCTGATTCTAATACAATCAAAGTGTTATCACATCCAGAGGAATAGATTAGTTTACAAACATAATCTATATCTCACTTTGGAATTTGTAAGTAATATCAAACTGCCATGATGGATATAGTTATTATCATGGACAGCAGAGACAAAGCAGTAATCAGAATAGTCTGATTGGTAGAGACCTATGACATTGGGTATTTCATCATAGGGTACTTAGAAGTGAAATAAAGGAACAGTCTACTAAACTCTCAATTGATTTGTATAAATGAAAGGTTCTAGGGTCAGTGAACAAAAGTCTAATTTGAATCACAAAAACGAAGGGTCACAGTCCCTCAATTTCCAGACTTGAGACAATTTACAGACCCAGCAATTCTCAAATGAAAGGTTGATTGTGTTCCTTTGAGGAACAACTCCACTACACTGACCAAAATTCATACTGTTAATATTTTTCTCAGCCTTCCCCAAAGAAAAATATGGCCTTTTCTTAGGGTTTTGTGTGCATTGAATAAAAGGAAACAATCAGACTTTTCACTGATTTTTGGACACTAGCGCCATACCAGCACTAATTCCAGGGGCACAAATGTGTCCATGGTCTAACACTCAGAGAAGAAGTATATGGAGGTCAGGTGATCAATTGACTCAGCTCAAGTCTGTCCCACAGTGTGTCCCTGAACATTTTCAGATGATATTTCTCCAGTTCTGGAATGCATAATTGGCATAAACATACTTAGCACCTGGCAGAATCTCCACATTGTTTCCCTGATCTGTGGAGTGAGGGCTATTTTCAAAAGAAAGGACAATTGATAGTCACTAGTGCTGCCTATGGCTAAGAATATACTAAATCAAAGGCAATGCCATATTCCAGAAAAAATGGCACATATTCGACTCACCTTGAAGGATTTAAAGTATTCAGTATTGTTTCTTTCATCTGTATCTCTATTCAGCTTTCCTATTTGACCTATGCAGAAAACAGGTGGACCTTGGAGGATGATGTGGATTATCTTAAAGTTACCCAGGTGGTGAAATCCAACTAAGGCTGCTGTTCCTATGTGATATCATTGCTTGAGCATTTTAACATATTCCCTTTTTCCTGATATGCCAATATTGCTATGGAAAAAATTTTTTTCTTAATACTAATTATTACAAAATACTAGAAATAGTTTTCTTTCAGCTGTAAAAGCCAACAATACACTTTCACTGTCCTACATCAGGGATATATCAACTTTCCTGCACTATGTAATAATCTGTTCATCAGAGACCTTGATTGCCTTTCCTTTACATATGACAAAACCTCCTTCATTGTATTGATGGCATTATGCTAATTGCACATAGTGAGAAAGAATCAGCAACTCGTCTGGAATTATCGGTAAAAGAATTGCACTGCAGAGGGTTGGAAATAAATCTGACAAATATTCAGTGACCTTCCATCTCAGTGAAATTCTCTGCAGCTACTGTTGTGGGACATGTTGTGATATCACTTCTAATATGAATGAATTCTAATATGAATGAATATGAATGAAAAAAAGGTACAACTTCCAGTGGGTATCTTTGGATTTTGGAAGCAATACATATATCATGACATGGAACTGTGTACACCAGAAGAACATGATCTTAATCTTAATTCATTCCTGGATGTGTGAACTTTGGTAAATAAGACCTTTGGATGAGTTTACTTCACATAATATGTGGCCCAGCTAAATTAGGATGGACCTTAATCCTCTTACAGAAGGGCTTTTAGGAAAGGTCATGGAAATGGAGAAAGTCACAAGGAGAAGCTGGAATATGAAAGGCAATGGAATCCAGAATCACGTGAAGCCAGGAGAGGCTGTCATGTGCACTATAATGTGGCAGAAAAGCCCACAATGCCACAGATTTTTGGGGAAAGCATTGCCTGGATGATACCTTATTTTAGAATTCTAACCTCAAAACCATGAGCCAATAAATTCTCATTATTTAATCCAGCTCCATATTTACTTTAACAGCAAGGGAACTAACAGTTTTTTGGTACCAAGAGTGTGGTCATGCCATTACAAATACCTTAATCAATTTGGAATTGGGTACTGGATTGAGGCTGGAAGAATACTGAGGTGCTTGATAGAAAAAGCCTAGATTGCTTTCAAAGTCTTTTTTTCAGAAATATGGATGCTAACAGTACTTCAGGCCCTAGAAAGAAATGATGAATGCATTATTGGAAACTCGAGGAAAAGTGATCCTTATTAGAAGTGGCAATGAAATTGGCAAAACTGAGTTCTGATGTTGGATGGATAGGAGAATTTAAAAGTACTGAACTTGGAAACTTAGCTGAAGATACTTCCAAGCTAAGTGTGGAAGGTGCCAAATGGTTTCTCCTTCCAGCTTATAATGAAATGAGAGTGAATAAAAATAAGCTGAGAAATGAACTCTTGAGTACAAAGAAACTAGAAATTAATGGTTTGAAAAACTCTAAGCCTATCCAGCTGGTGTGCTCTGAGACAATGGCTAGAAGTGGCTCTATCAGGGAAATTTATGTGCTTCAGGAATGAGTCCCTGGAGATTAGGGCTCCAAGTGGGAATTTAACTGAACATGGATACAGTCAGCCATTACAGTGAAAAAAGTTAGGATTTGAAATATTGCTTTTCAGGAACGACCTGTAGAAAGTGTTGTTATCTGATGATATGGACCCCTGTGAATTGCTTGCAAAGCTGACAAAATATTTACAAAATTTGTCTGAGCAGAACCACTGCCAGCCTGGACTGAAAGTAACAGAGAAGGGATGAACTAAAGGAAGAATGACTTCAATAGCAGAATCATGGGAGTCAAGCTCCGGAATGAAGAGATCTCCTCAGGCCAAGAGAGCAGTCCCAACTATGTGTGGATAGGGCAGGTTTACCCCTGCATTTGTAAGGGGCAGACCATCTGCTTCAGTACATTGGCAGGGTGGGCCTTGTGCCTCATTGTTCAGGGAGAGCCTGGCTGCAGCCTAATGTCATATGGGAGGGCCTTTAGCCCATTGTTTGGGGGAGAGCAGGGACACTGCACAAGTCCTTGGAAATGGAAGGGCTACTGTGCTATGAAGACCGGAGGACAAAACATTGGTCCATAGGTCACTCTCAGACATGGAAATCTAATGTCATTTGCACTGATGAGTTTTAGAAATTTGGGGGAAACTTGACACCTGTTTTCCTTCCACTGTCTTGTTTCTGGAATGGGTATGGTTGTCTTAAGTCTGTCCCTCCATTGTATATTGGAAGCAGATAAATTGTTTTCTAGGTTTCACAGATCCACAGATATAAGGGAATTGTGTTCCAGCACAGGCCACATATACAGCAAATTTTAATGAAACTTTGTACTTAGCAATGTTTCTGAAATGACTTAAGACTTTAGGAGGTTGTGATGAAATGAATGTATTTCGCATGTGAAAAGAATACATCTTTTTCATTTTAAAAACAATTTATTGAAGTATATCATTCATACATGAAAATATATAAATGATAAGTGTATAGTGAAAGTTGTAAACTTACAAAACAAATATGCATAACATCATACAAGGCTCTTATACTTCACCCCAGCACCATTACCTTGCATTGTTTTGAAACTTTTCTTAAAATCCATGAAATAGCATTTTCAAAATATTACTACTATCTATAGTCTATATCTTATATTTGGTGTATTTTTCCCCACTCACCTTTATATTTTTCTTGTTGAAAAACCATGTAATTTATCAACAGTATACAATCAATGGTATTTAGTATAATCACCTGGTTGTGCATTCATCATGTTAATCAATATTAGAGCATTTTCATTACTCCAAAAAATAAAGAAAAAAAAAACAACAACAACAAGAAAACACTATCATACACATATGTTAGCACTACAAATTAGAAACCCTATAATGTGCTTTCAACATTTCTATTCCTTTCAAAATATTTACAAACATTATCTTCCAAGGTTGTTATGGTCTTTTCTCTTGTATTAAGATCTTTGATCCATCTTGAGTTGATTTTTGTATAAGGTGTGGGACGGTGTTTTTCTCTCATTCTTTGGATATGGATATCCAGTTCTCCAAGCACCATTTGTTGAAGAGGCTACTCTCTCCCAACTGAGTGGGCTTGGTGGCCTTGTCAAATATCAGTTGACTGTATATGCGAGGATCTATATCAGAACTCTCAATTTGGTTCCATTTTTCAGTATGCCGATCCTTGGGCCAATACCATGCGGTTTTGACCACTGTAGCATTGTAGTATGTGTTAAAGTCAGGTAGTGTGATATCTCCATCTTCATTTTTCCTTTTCAATATGTCTTTGGCAATTCAGGGCCTCTTACCCTTCCAAATAAGTTTTGTAGCCAGTTTTTCCAATTCATTAAAAAATACAGTGTTGATTTTTATTGGGATTGCATTAAATCTGTAGATTAGTATGGGTAGGATAGACATCTTGATGATGTTTACTCTTCCTATCCATGAACAGGAAATATTCTTCCATTTATTTAAGCTTTCTTTGATTTCCTTTAACAGTGTTGTATAGTTTTCTGTATATAAGTCCTTTACATCTTTAGTTAAATTTATTCCTAGGTATTTGACACTTTTAGTTACTATTGTAAATGGTATTTTTTTCTTGATTTCCTCCTCAGATTGATCATTACTGGTATACAGAAATGCTATTGATTTTTGAGCATTGATCTTATAACCTGCGACTTTACTGAACTCCTTTATAAAATTTAGAAGCTTTGTTGTAGATTTCTCAGGACTTTCTACGTATAGGATCATGTCATCTGAAAATAGTGAAATTTTTACTTCTTTCTTTCCAATTTGGATGCCTTTTATATCTTTTTCTTGCCTCAGTGCTCGAGCAAGTACTTCTAAGACAATGTTAAATAGGAGTGGTGATAGTGGGCATCCTTGTCTTGTTCCCAATTTTAGAGGGAAAGATTTTAGGATGTCACCATTGAAGATGATGATGACTGTGGGTTTTTCATAAAAATGCTTTATCATGTTCAGAAAGTTTCCTTCTATTCCCATCTTTTGCAGTGTTTTTATCAGGAAAGAGTGGTCTATTTTGTCGAATGTTTTTCTGCATCTATAGAGGTGATCATGTGAATTTTTTCTTTCAATCTGTTTATGTGGTGTATTACATTGATTGATTTTCTTATGTTGAACCATCCGTGCATATCCGGGATGAAGCCCACTTGGTCATGGTGTATAATTTATTTAATATGTTGTTGAATGTGATTAGCAAGTATTTTTTTTGAGGAATTCAGCATCTAGGTTCATTAGAGAAATTGGTCTGTAATTTTCCTTTCTCGTGGCATCTTTGTTTGGCTTTGGTATTAGGGTAATGTTGGCATCATAGAATTAGTTGGGTAATGTTCTTTGTACTTGTATTTTTTGAAAGAGCTTAAGCATTATTGGTGTTAGCTCTTTCTGGAATGTTTGGTAGAATTCACTTGTGAAGTTGTCTGGTCCTGGGCTCTTCTTAGTTGGGAGGTTTTTGATGACTGAGTCTCTCTCTTTGCTTGTAATTGGACTGTTGAGTTCATCACTTTCTTCTTTCATCAATGTAGGCTGCTTGTGAGTTTCTAGGAATTTATCCATTTCCTCTAAATTCAATCATATCATCCCTATACATAGCTCATCTGTCCCTCCTATTTAAACCTATATTTTTGGCTGGACTTTGTAGGTGTATGTCCAGAGACTCAAGTCTTTGGGCTATCCATGTGCTAGCTGGGCCCAGAACCTTGGTGAAGCAGCAATTCCTACTCTACCACTTATTGGACTCACCTAGGATAACTGGTGGGGAGATGATGATGGACAACAGCCATCCCAGAGAATGGAGAGTGTCTGCAGCTGCAGGCAGGATAATCCCATCCATCTTCCTCATAGGATATAAGACCCCTCTCAATTGGTGGTGGAGTGGACATTACCATCCCAGACTCCTCAGGATTGGGGGAAGAGCTATGGACTAGAGTGGACTTACTGGTAGTCTAATATGTACATATTGTGATTCAAGCAATGGAAGAAATTACAACATTGATGTGGAGCCAGTGGCCACTGGAGACTCTGGGGGCAGGGAGAGGGAAAGACAGTTGTAATACAGTGGCTTTTTCAGGACTTGATAATTGTCCTGAGTGACATTGAAATGAAAGATGTAGGCCATTTTATATCATTATATAATATGCAGAACTGTGTGAGAGATACTGTGGTCTACAATGTGAACTATGGTCCATGCTTAATGACAAAGCCCCAGGATGTGTTTATCAGTTGCAATGAATGTGCCACATTAATGAAGAATGTTTATGTGGGAGGTTGTGGGAGATGTGGGAGGTGGGGCGTATGGGAATCCCTACATTTTTTGTGTAACATTTATGTAATCTAAGTGTCTTTTAAAAAAAAAATTAAAAAAAGAATAACAGCAAAAAACAATGTGTATGTGTATATATATATATATACCTCTGTGTGTGTGCATGCATGAATGTGCATATGAGTATACTTCCAAATTTAGATCTTTGCACTAAGTAAAACCATACACTAAGATAAGTCAGGTTTCATGTTTAGAAGATTGAAACACAATGGCACTTTTAAAAATAACTACTTATAAAGGATGCTTCTATTTGAACCTATAATTAGTACTAAGGTTGATAGGTGTACGTCCAAGAGACTAAAATCTTTGGGCTGTGCATGTGCCAGCTGGGCCCTGAATCTCAACAGAGTTGCAATACCTACTCTCCAGTTCATTGGACTCACCCAGGAAAACTATCAAGGAGAGGATGACATACAATTATCCCAAAAACTGAGAGAGTCTACAACTACAAGCAAGAGAGTCCCATCCACCTTCCCATGGGATCAAAGACCTCTGTTCAGTTAGAGGTGGAGTGGGCAACACCATCCGAAAATTATTAGGACTGTGGAATCCTATGGACTAAAGTAGATTTACTGCTATCTACTATAGACTTATTGTGATTCTAGCAATGGAAGAAATATCATTGATGTGAGGCAGTGGCTACTTGAGGTTCTGAGGAGAGGAATAGGGAGAAAGAGGTGTAATAGGGGGCATTTTTGGTGCTTGGGAATTGTCCTAAATGACTTTACAATGACATACGAGACATTACATATCTTGCCATAGCCTACAAAATTGTGCAGGAGACAATGTACACTACAATGGAAACTATAATTCGTGCTTAATGGCAATGCTCCAAAATATTTTCATATATTGTAATGAGTGTATCACACTAATGAAGGGTGTTGTTAGTATGGGAAAATGGGGGTGATGTAGGGAGTGGGGCATAATGGAACCTTCTATATTTTTATGTAACATTCATGTAATCTTTTTAAAGTATCTTTTTAAAAAATAAAAACATATATTTAAAAAAATTTACAAACAAATTTTTACCAATTCTGCACATCTTAAAACTCAGCTTTCCATTCTCTAACAACATTCTATTCTCTGGTGACAGATTTCTAGCTATTAACTACAAGAGTCTGCTCATTAGATTTAGATGATAATGATGAAATGATATAATATTTGTCCTTTTGTGCCTGGCTTGCTTCACTCAACATAATGCCCTCCAGGTTCATCCATGTTTTCATGTAATTCATGACTTCATTTATTCCTACAGCTGTAAAATATTCCATCATGTAAATATATCAAAGTTTGTTCATGCAATTGTCAGTTGATGGACACCTGGTTGTTCCCATCTTTTGGTAATTATGAATAATGTCACTATGAAAGTCTCTGTGCAGGTATCTCTTCGTGTCACTGATCTCAGTTCTTCTTGGTAGATACCTAGTACCATTATTACTGGGTCACATGGGAAATCTATAACTAACTACCTTAGGAAATGCCAAACAAACAGGAAATGCCACAGTGGCTGTACAATTCTACATTCCCTCCAAAAGTGAATAAACATTCCTATCTCTCCCCATCCTCTCCCAAAGTTTTTGTTTTCTGTTTTGATAATAGTGGTCATTCTAGAAGGTGTGAAATGATATTTCATTGTAGCTTTGATTTGCATTCACTAATAGCCAGTGGTGAACATATTTTCCATGTGTGTTTTTTTTGCCATTTGTATTTCTTTTTCAGAAAACTGTCTATTTGTGTCTTTAGCCCATTTTTTTATTGGATCATTTGCCTTTTTATTGCTGAGTTACAGAATCTCTTTGTACATCATGGATATTAAACCCTTGTTGGATATGTGATTTCCAAATATTTTCTCTCGTTGAGTAAGCTGCCTTTTTACCCTCTTCACAAAGTCCTTTGAGGTGCAGAAGTGTTTAATTTTGAGGAGATCACATTTATCTATTTTATTCCTTTGATGCTTGTGCTTTGTGTTTGAGGTTTAAGAGACTCCCCCGTATACTAGAATGTCTTGTAGATGTTTCCCTACATTATCTTCTAAGCATTTTATGGTCATGGATTATGTTTAAGTCTTTGATGCATTTTGACATGGAATGTCCTTCCATTTGTTTAAATCTTTCTTTAATTTCTTTTAGAAATATTTTGTAGTTTTCCAAGTGCAGATCCTTAACATTCCTGGTTAAATTAATTCCTAGATATTTTAGTCTTTTTTTAATATTGTAAATGGAATTTATTTATTGATTTCCTCTTCAGCTTGCTCATTCATAGTGTGTAGAAACACTATTGATTTTTGCATGTTGATTTTCTATCCTTCCACTTTGCTGAACTCATTTATTAACTCTAATAGTTTTTTGTAGATATTTTGGGATTTTCTAATTATACAATCCTGTCATATGGGAAGAATAAGAGATTTACTTTTTCTTTTCCAATTCAGATGACTTTTGTTTCTTTTTTTTTTTTCTTGCCTAATTGCTTTACCTTGAACTTCTAGCACAATGTTGAATAACAGTCGTGACAGTGAGCATCCTTGTCATCTTGCTGAACTTACAAAGATAGTTTTTAGTTTCTCCCCATTGGGTACAATTTTGGCTGTGGGATTTTCATATATGCCCTTTAATATGATGAGGAACTTCCCTTATTTATCTATCTTGTGAAGTGTTTTTGTCAAGAAAGGGTGCTGAATTTTGTCAAATGCCTTTTATGCATCAATCAAGATTATCATGTTTTTCCCTTCGATATGTTAATGTGGTGTATTATGTAAATTTTATTTTCTTATGTTAAAACACCTTTGAATACCAGAAATAAAACCCGCTTGGTCATGATGCATATCTGTTTTCATATGTTGCTGGATTCTATTTGCAAGTATTTTGTTGAGATTTTTTTTTTTTCATCTATGTTCATGAGAAATATTGATCTGTAATTTTCTTTTCTTGCAGTGTCTTTATCTGGGTTGAATATTAGGGTTTCATATTGGCTTCATGAAATGTTTTGGATAATTTTGCTTCCTTTTCAAATTTTGGAAGGATTTAAACAGGATTGATATTAATTCTCTCTAATATTTTGGTAGAATTCACTTTTGAAACCATCTGGCCCAGGAGTTTTCCTCTTTGGAATATTTTTGATGACTGATTCTATCACTTTGCTTTTGATTGGTTTGTCACATTCCTGTATTGCTTATAGAGTCAATGGAGGTTCTATGCATTTCTAGGAATTTGTCCCTTTCATCTAGGTTGTCTAATTTGTTGGCATACAGTTTCATATAATATCTTCTTGTTATCCTTTCTATTTCTGTGAAGTCATGCATAATGTGCCCCTATTCATTTCTGATTTTTTTTTCTTTGTCAGTCTAGCTAAGGGTTTATTGATTTAGTTGATCTTCTCACATAAACAACTTTTGGTTTTGTTGATTCTCTCCATTGTTTTTTGTTCTGAATTTCATTTATTTGTGCCATGATATTTACTATTCCTTTCCTTCAGCTTGGTTTAGGATTAGTTTTCTGTTCTTTTTCTAATTCCTCCAAGGATGCAGCTAAATCTCCAGTTTTAGCTCTTTCTTCCTTTTAAATATAGATATTTGGGCTACAAATTTCCCTCTCAGCACTGCTTTTGCTACATACCATAAGTTTTGATGACCTGTGTTCTCATTTTCATTCTTCTCAAGATATGTACTAATTCTCTTGCAATTTCTTCTTTGACCTACTGATTGTTTAGGAGTGTGTTGTTTAGCATCCATATATTTGCAAAATTTCCATTTTCCCACCTATTATTGATTTCCAGCTTCATTCCATTATGATCAGAGAAGATGCTTTGAGTAACTTTAATTTTCTTAAATTTATTGAGAGCTGTGCTGTGGCCTAACATTTGGACTATCCTGGAAAAAGATCCATGAGTATTTGAGAAGAATGTATAACCTGCTAATTTATGGTACAATACAATGTTCTGTATATGTCTGTCAGATCCAGTTTGTTTATCAAATTCTTCAAGTTCTGTGTTTCTTTTTTGATGTTCTTTCTAGTTGATCTATCTATTGATATGAGTGGCATGTTGAAGTCTCCAGCTATTATTGTAAAGATGTCTATTTCTCCTTGCTGTTTTGGCAGAGTTTGCCTCATGAATTTTGGAGCACTCTGGTTTGGTGTATAGATATTTTTGGTTGTTACTCCTTCCTAGTTGATTGTCTCTTTTATTAATATATAGTGGCCTTTTGCATCTCTTTTCAATTTTTGCATTTAAAGACTGTTTTGTCTGACACCAGTATAGCTAACCATGCTCTCTTTTTGTTACTATTTTAATGAAATATCTTTTTCCAATCTTTTACTTTCAATCTATTTGCATCCTTGTATCTAAGGTGAGTCTCCCGAAGACTGCATATGGATGTCTCATGTTTTCTTATCCATTCTGTCAGCCTAAGTCTTTTGATTGGGGTAGTTTAATCCTTTAGCATTCAGTGTTATTACTATAAAGGCATTGCTTACTTCAACCATTTTATTCTTTGATCTTCATATGACAAATCATATTTTCATAATTTTTTTTTTAACTTTTTGTTTACCCTTTCTGAAATCTTCACTTCTAAACTGTCTTCCAAGGCTTTCTCTCTTCTCTTTTCTTTTCTGGTTTCAGAACTCCTTTAGTGTTTCCTGCAGAGCTGGATCCTTGTTTATGAATTCTTTTAGTTTGTGATTATCTGTGAACATTTTAAACTCACCATCATAACTGAAGGAGAGTTTAGCCAGATAAAATATTCTTGGCAGGCAGTTTTTCTCTTTCATGACCTTAATTATATCATACCACTGCTTCTCAACTACATGGTTTCTGAAGAAAATTTGCACTAAGTCATATTGGACATCCCTTGTATGTGATGTTTCACTTTGCCCCTGCTGCTTTCAGAATTTATTCTTTATCTTTGCATTTGGCATTCTGCTTTTTATGTATATCGGTATTGGTCTGTTTGTATTTATGGTAATTGGAGTATGTTGTACTCCTGGAAACATATATTAATGTGTTTCTTGAGGGTTGGGAAATTTTCAGCCATTATTTCCTCAAATATTCTTTCTGTCCCTTTTCCCTTCTCATTTCCTTCTGGAATTTCCACGACATAAATGTTGTTGTACTTCATGATATCATTCAACTCCCTTAGACAATTTTTTCCCCACTCATTTCTCTCTCTGTTCTCCTCTCTTCAATTTCAGTTGTTCTTTCCCCTACATTGCTGATTCTTTCTTCCATGACTTCAAATCTGCTGTTGTATACCTATATTGTATTTTTAAACTCACTTATTGTGTCTTTCATTCCCATAAGCTCTGTTCCTTTTCTCTTCAAGATTTTAAATTTTTCTTTGTCCTCATGCAGTGCCTTCTTAATGTTTCTTATTTCTTTAGCCAAGTTTTCCTTAAACTCCATGATTTGATTTAGGAGATTTGTATGACCCTCGTTGATTAGCTGTTTCAATTCCTATGTCTCATCTGCAGTTTTGATTTGTTTCTTTGCCTGAGTCATATCTTCCTTTTACTTATTATGGATTGTAATATTTGCTTATGTCTAAGCATCTGATTCTGGTGCTGAGTTTACTCTGATGTTCAGTTTCTCTTTCTTTCCTGGGAATTTACTAAGTAGCTGTTTTTTGACTTATGGATCAACTTGTTCTAAATATAAAGGATTGTTCCTGTTTAACTGCTCAAACCAGGCCCAAGGTCTCAGTAATGGGGTACAGGCCAGTTTCCAAACGACTTGGAGAGGATGCAGTAAAGCACCTGCTTGTCTCTTTTATTTATTTATTTTTGTTTCCCTTTTCATGCACTTTTCTAGTCTGTCAGCAGAAGATGCTCTTTTGGCAGACCTCTCAGCTTAGACACCAGGCACTTGGTGGGGAATGCATTCAGAGTAACTCCTTAGGCATGTGGTTGGTGCAGAAACAATATCCTCAGGGCTGGCCTCACGATCAAACTTTCTTAGAAGCTGTTTTCCACTCTTGGCCAGCCACACCATCCCTCCCTCTGTCTCCTCAGCAACCAGCATAGGGCAGTAGGGAGAGTGTTTGAGAAGACAAATTATCTTTATCTCCCTGGTGCCTCTCAGTGCAAGCAATGCTTTTACCCCACCTGCCCTTCAAATGTGTTACCCCACTGTAGCAGTTTGATATTGTTTAAGAATTCCAAAAATAGATATTGGATTATGTTTGTAAATGGGTCTATTCCTCTGGGCATATTAGATTGTATTAGGTTCAGAGGTTTCACTTGAGTAAATTATGAATAGGACTTTTATTTAACCACACCATTAGGGCGTGCAGGGTTGAGACTCCACCCACTTAGTGGATATAAAACAGACTCACACAGTGAAGTAAATACACAGAGAAGGAGAACCCAGAGTAGTAGATACGTGAGGAAAGTGAGAAGGCTCCATTAGACATGGCAGAAGCCCTAGGAAGAGAAACAATCTGTTCACATGATAGTTTGCAGCTGCTGAAACCAGAGCCCTGAGCGGCTGAGCTCAGAGAGAAAAAAGTTCCAGGAGAAAAAGAGACTTATCCCAACATACAGCTAATATTGGAAGATACATAATATGGAGCCTTAAGAGGAAGAAGGATGGCTGAACCCTCACAGACATCACCCTCCATCTTGGTCCAACATGTGACTTTGTGTGAGAGAGTACCTTTTTGGTACCTCAGGTTAGACTCTTTAGGGCCTTGTGACTGTAAGCTTCTACCTCAAATAAATACATTTATAAATGCCAACAGATTTCTTGTACTTTGCATCAGCACCCTTTTGGCTGACTCATACTCCCACTCGTGCAGTAGACCAAGTTCACTGACAAAAATCTGAAATTGCTGTAGGCAGTGTCCCTTCCTCTCTCCTTTCTTAAGGAAAAGGACCCCTGCAACCCCCTCAGCCTACATCCACTGCAGTCCACAGACTGCTATTTGTTTGATAGGAGGGGAGATTGGCACCCACTGCTGCTTTTACACCCTCTTCTGGGTAGTGGCTCAGCTTTTCCTGGTGTCCTGAGCCCAAGGGATACTCTCCAGATTGTCTCTGCCAGTCCTCTAGCTATATTTTCTGGGAAAGAAGTGATCCTTTCACCCCTTTAAAATCCATCTTCCTGAAAACATACCTTTTTTGGGTCTCCAGAGGATAGACTACAGTTTCTTAGAGATAAGTGCCCCAGAAAACATGATCATAAAGTTAATTCATATGCAGGGAATGAAATCTTGTATATACACAACAACCTAATTCAAGCAAAATGCTAATGACCCAGACTCTTTAGAAATGAAGGTTGGGGTCACCCTTCTAGGCAAAGAATCACAATCAGCTGAAATTCTGCAGTCAAAGATATTATGGAATAGGTTGAGGAAGAATGTAGTTACAAATACCAACTGTGACCATGTGACCAGTTGCAGAAATAAAGACTGATTTTATGAGTATTGTCTTCCTTGTTTTGTTAAGAATATCCTGTTTTTCTTCTCTCTTGTATCCCTTTATCATATAATATAAGTTGTATTAACTTTATATTGTAGGATATCAAGGAAAAGAGTGAATATCACTCAAAGGTTTTAATCCTCCTCAAAGAAAGAATTAGTTTATTTTCTGTTGTATTAAGGAGAGTTGTATCATGTTAAGTAATATTATAACTTTGTTATATTTTATTAGAAATTAAATATGATTTAATAAGACATGTGTGGAGGCCATGTTGAGAAGGAATGAATTATAATTGTTAATTTTATGTGTCAACTTGATTAAGTTATGATGTCCAGTTATTTGGTTAGATAATTGTCATGTTGTTATTGTAAAGATGTTTTGTAAATGGATTAGCATCTACAATCCATGGAATTTATATAAAGTAGATTGCACTCAAAAAGTGGTGGTGGGTTTCATCCAATTAATTGGAGGTTTTAATAGCTAGATTTTCAGGTTCCAGTGTCAGAATTTTTTTTTTTTACCTCAAGACCTCAACATCAATTTGTACTGGAATTTCCAACCTGCATCTTTGCTCCTAAAGAATTTGATCTCAATATATGGGAAAAAGCAATTCAGGTAATCATTTCTGAGGTGAAGAATGGAAATTTAGAAGATCTTGTCATAGAAAAGCAAGGTGATCATCCATAAGACTTCCTTAAGTTATGTAAGTAAGGGTGGTTCTTTTCAGTAAACCATTTTCTGGAACATAAAAGGTGTATTGGAGTAGGATTTCTTAACCATTACTTTTGTTGATGATCATGGTGCTCAGGTAAGTTTCAACATTGTTAATATATAAAAAGAAAATCCTAATTTCACAGCAAATTTTTATATCTATGACATTGATTCATACCATGTAATACTAAATGGCAATTTTCAATTTTTTATTTCTAAGTTTATTTAAATTTAAATATTGTACTTCAGTCATTTAATGTAGAACATTTCTTTTGTAGGAAAATATTTTAAATGCAAATATATAGGGTTTAAATTTAATCAACAGGAAAATTGCAGCTGTAGTAGTAATAATGAATGGAGAATGATTCATTATTTACTAATGCAATTCAATGAAAATAATGAGAAGAAAATGGTTCATTAGCTGAGAGTATAATAATCACTTTTCCATACAAGGTTACAAAGAAAAATATATATAAAAATGAGAAAGAGGAAAAAACATAAATTAGAAGGAATGCTTAGAAATGTAATTATAGTGGAAAATGAGAAATAAAAGCAAATGTTTTACTAGGAGGAGAAAAACTATTTTCCTCAAACAAGCAGACATAATTGCCATGCAAAGCAGTCCACTCCTTACACACTATCATTAAACTCACCTTATCTCCCCTCTGCATGAGTCAGTGGAGGAATTCTTAAAAGAATAAATCTTCATTATAGAAAGGAAGAGCTTTTAATGACTAGGTACATTTATGGTGACAAATTGATATTTCAAAGAAGATGAAGATTTCCCTCTCTGAGAAAAGAAAGAAGAAATGATATATTCTGTTAAAGGAAATTAGAACTTTTGAAATAAGAAGGAACAATTAATCATGTTTGTCATATTTTTCTTAGCTAATCAAACTTCTTAGAGAATCTAGAATAGATTGTTTGCAAATAGGAAAGTATGGGGTACTTATTGCTGCAGGATTTATCAACTTCTCAATATTCTTGGAGATAAAACAGAATAGATTCTCTAGCATCTTCTTTAATCCTGAAGTGCTCAAAAAATGATTTTGCCACAAAGCTGACTACTCTTCTGATTGGTGAAAGCTAGAATAAAACTTTCAAATTTTCCCCTTCAGTGTGTACTGAAAACTGTAATTCATTTTCACCCCCTTTTTTTTTATTGGTTTCTCATGAAGTTAGGTATAAATCATCAGATTCATCTGTAAAAGAGAAAGAATTCCAAGTCAAAATTAGAATAGTTTATAATTTTTAATATACACCCCAATGTCTCCTGTAATCACTTGAAATAAGTCAGAGAAGAGGGACTGTGTGAGATCAACAATTGAACAGCTCTTTATGTTATTAATACTCAGAGTGTGGTTATAAAATGAAGGCTCTACAATGGTAGTCAATTTTTTTTATCAAATAGATGCCTTACATTGGCATCAACAGTACATAATAAAATTTGAGGCAGAATAACCTCTAGAAATACCTCTAAAAAAGCATGGCTTCTGCATATTGAGATAACCTAGAACACTAATTTTAATGACTACCAGGCCCTAAAAGTTCAGCTGCTGCCAGAAATGATGTGAATACATCAATTAGCTGGTCAGTTAGAGGATAAAGCAAACAAAACTAAAGAGAGCATTTTGTATCAGCATCAGCAAAGACTTCCAGCATCCTCTCCTTCCTTCTTATTTACTCAGGATTGTTTTTTGCACTCTTTCTCCTTCCTGGAAATTTGCACTTGGTGTTGATTTCAGAAAAAAAAAATGTGCCTGATCTTCTCCTATGATGGTGCATTTTTTTGTTAAAGGTGGCTGGAATGAATCAAAACTAATTATTTTTTCAGGCTTTCATATCCATGAAATATACTTGACCTTTACATTAACATACACAAGATTGGTTGTTTTCCAAAGATTCCAAAGGTTTTGGCCAGCCATAAAGATTTTAAATGAATGTTAGTGATCTAAAGTAAAAGTCAGATTTGAATCAGGATTGTGTAATAGAGTTAATACTGAAGTAATTTCTCCACTCTTTCTCAGCTTGTGACATCAGAAAATCTGCTTTAAATTTTTACACTCAATTTCTTCAATTCAAATGAGAAATTTGTATCAGATTAATTCAAAGGATTATCCATCAACAACACCTTATAATTCTATTGTTTAAAATACTTATTTAAGAAAGATTAATGTTTCCTAACATTTATTAAATATGTAGTATATGCCGTAGGTTCTTCTAGGTTCTCTTTATATTTGTGCATTTAATTAGAGTTCAGATTTTATAAATATTTTATAAATAGATGTATTTTTAAACTAACTTTTTAACATATATAAAGAACAGTCTTAAAAGCCTTAAAGACTTAAGAAACTTAAGGACTATCTCCATGTGGTGAGGGCTATCAATATAACTCAACCACAACTGTCTCAATATGTTTAAATATGTGTGAAAGATATTTGACCTTTCAAAAGTAAGTTGGTCTAAGATAAACTATAGGCTATGGTTAATAGTGTAGCTATAAAAATGTGCTTTTTCAGTTATAATAAAATATACCACCCCAAGGCAAGATAATAATAGGGTGAGATATGGTAACTCTCTATTTTATCCATGATTTTCTGTAAACCTACAATTTCTCTAATAAACATAAATAAATACATAAATACATATTTTACTGGAAATTTAATGGTCAGTCTGTTGAAATTTCCTTAAAATCTGCTTTGGGTGTGTTTAAGTATTGTCTATGAAATTGTAATAAAATCTGTATGAGCATAGGAGATACATTTTTGCCTTCAATCTCCAGGAGAGAAACCTTACTATTAATTCACTCCTGTATGTGTATTATAACTGGGTAGTGGTGACCTTAGTCCAAGTCTTCCAAATGATTACCTTGTTTGGAATGAATATTATCCCTCTTGAAAGTTAGCCTCAGCATTATTATCCTAAAACATTAAAAAATGATGCACAGACAGGTGTTTAGACACCAAAAGACCTTGAATGCCAATTTGTTTTGACACTTACATCCTAGCTTAGAATAGATTTTCCTTGTCATCAGGTTGGATGAAGACTGAAGAAGTTTACAATTATTTCTTCATTCATACTAACCACAATATTTAAATTCACCTGTAAAATGAGAAAATCTCCTCTCTCCTGGATCTGAAAGTTTGCTTCCCTTTTGGAATTCTTCAGTTTTCTGAGAGATGAAAAAAGAATATCTGTGAAGGACAACATATCTAAGAACATCTTCTCAACTTGCTGAATTTGCTGAAATCATTTCCGAATGGTTGCAGAATTTGCTTCATTTAAGTAAGAGTAGAGCATGGCAAACAAGTTCCCCAAAGGAGGTGTAAAGAGTTCTCTAATTGCTAAACTTGAATATCTAAAGCACCAAGGCCCAACAAAAGTAACTCTTGCGTCCATTTACACTACATGTGCCTTTTCATGAAAAGATAATATGGGAAAGCCTAATGGGTCTCATCAAATAATAATACAAGTGTCCATTGCATTTTATTCTCTGTTCTATTTAAACTTAGTAGAATTAAATTTACACAACTCTAAGTTCTCTGAGAAGCTGAATTTTGTCTTACTACATCTTTATTTTTATGGACATTTTCCAGGATTGACCTATTCATTGGCCCAGATATAACTAATATGCAATTGATAAAGCTTGGGTAGGAGAAGGGAAGGGGTGTCATTGATAATATCAGAGACCTGGTACCTACTTTAATTGCAATGCCTGGTTGATGAGACTGCATATATTAATAAGTTGTTCAACATTGGAATTCAAATGTGTATAGTCAAATGTGTATAGTCTAAGAACTACATCTTTGTTTCATTATTCAGAAAATTGTTTTGATGTTACATGCAGAAAATTGTATGAAAATGCTTAGTGGAACTGATAAATTTTAATTGCTCTTATAGTAGTACTCCATAGAGAAGAATAAACAGACTCTTCAACTTGAGCCAGAGGCATAATTATAAGTTCCATTAAGCTTTTAATAAAGGCTATGAAGAATATTAACTCCTTTAACTTAAGTGAAGTCTATGGCAAGGACAGAATGCAGTTGAATCCTGACTACCCTTCCCTTGTGTGGATTTCAGCAAAAGTGCTTGACCTGTGTTTTATGGTCCTCAGATATCAGAAGTACTTCCTTCCTAGAGATTTGAGGGTATTAAATGATTTAAACATCTAAAGCACAGGAGCATTCCTAGCTGAGTATCAAAAAATGCCAGTTATATTTATTAATTTAGAGATGATAACAAAATGATACACTATATATCCTAAGTTTTCTTGGTCTTCCAAAATAGTTATTTACATTTGAAGTATTTATCTTTGCTATCTCCTACTGAGTGGCAAAGTATATGTTGTTAAAACCATAATTTGCACCCGTTACTAGCCTTGTAGTTTTCTCTCTATTAGACAGGATGGGATAGGAGGATAAGGTAAATTGCAACCTTACTGAAAGTCCTGGGATTTGGAGAAACATATATGATACTTTAAAACTGAAGTTTCATCTCAACAGAGAAATCAAATATTAATTTTGATCAATTATCGAAATATTGATACAATTTTTATTTCTCATGTTACTCATCTGGTTTAAAGAAGCTTTTTTACATCCAAGGGCTATACAACCCAGACTGAGAGAAAGGCAGTGAGGAGAAACAGTTAAAGAGGTGTCAATCCACTCCAATACAGATGTCAGGGTAACCAACAGAAGCTTGTCTCACACGATACTGGATGGAAAAATGTTTTGTTTTTTTTTTAACATAGAGAAAAAATAGATTAAGATCAGCTTCACTAATGGAGGTCGGTTCCCCATAGCCATTTGGTCATAATCTTTGACTAGTGTAGAGAGGTGTTTGATACACAGTAGTCCTCACTTGTGTTCATGTGCTTCTGCAGTAGATGAACCCATTCCCTCCATGCCAGAGGCAGATATACCACTGGGGTATAAGCTGGATGTCAAAAAAAATATGCCCACCAGAATTAGACTGTCTCCAGTGAATGTATGCATATGCTTGAGACAACAGGTGAAGGAATGTATTATCAGTCCCTTTATCTACTAGTGGATTGCATTTTATCTTGCCAGACTGACATACCTGCTTCTGAGCACAGGATGTATTTTTGGGTGTTAAGAAAAGTTGGCAAGCCATGCTAGGATTGCCCCCTATCATGGCATGTTAATCAAAAGTTTTTTTTAGGAATTGTGGGAAGATGGAGTTGGACTAACAGGCAGAGAAAGAGGCAAAAGCTGTCCAAGGAACATGCTTTGGGGATCAGCAGACCAGGACAGTTCTGTACAATTCTCAGAAGGATGAGGACTCTAAGGTTACTGCAAAGGCAGTGCTAAGAGGGAAATTTATAGCCCTTATTGCCTACATTAAAAGAGAAGATAGAGGTAAAATTGATTATCTAACTTCACACATGGATAAACTAGGAAAAGAACAGCAAACGAATCCCAAACCAAACTCAATAAAAGAAATATTAAAGATCCAAGGAGCAGTAAATTAAATAGAGGAGAACAAACAAGAGATTATCAACAAAACCAAAAGTTGGTTCTTTGAGAAGATCAACAAAATTGACAAACCCTTAGACTGATGGAAAAAAAAAGAGAGAACATGCAAATAAAATCAGAAAAGAGAGGGGGCACATTACCAATGACACCAAAGAAATAAGAGAAATCATAAAAGGATATCAGGAACTACGCTATGCAATAAAACTAGACAATGTAGAGGAGACAGACAAATTCCTAGAACACACAAAACACCGACACTGACTCTATGAGAAATAAGAGACCTCAACAAATGAATCACTAGTGAGAAGATTGAAACAGTAATCAAAACCCTCTCAAAGATGAAAAACCCAGGACCAGAGGCCTTCACAGTCAAATTGTACCAATCAAAGATGATCTAATACCAATTGGAAGCACTTCCAAAAATTGAACAATAAAGAATGCTACCAAACTCAATCTATAAGGCCAACATCACCCAAAAACCAAAAACAGGTAAAGATACTACCAAAAAAGAAAAAGAAAGAAAATTACATACCAATATATCTAATGAGTATAGATGTAAAAATCCTCTGCACAATATTTGCAAGCAGAATCAAAAACCACATTAAAAGAATTATACCCCATGATCAACTGGGTTTTATCCTAGATATGCAAGGGTGGTTCAATACAAGAAAATCAATAAGTAAAATAAACCACATTGATAAACTGAAGAAGAAAAATCACATGATCCTGTCACTTGATGCAGAAAAGGCATTTGACAAAATACAGCACCTTTTCTTGATTAAAAAAAGCTCTCCAAAAGCGTTCTCTATATGGTAAAGTGCATATGTGAAAAAAAAAAATACAGCTGGCATTGTGCTCAATGGTGAAAGATTGAAAGCTTTCCTATTAAGATCAGGAACAAGACAAAGATGCCCACTGTCATCATTGTTAACATTTTACTATAAGTTCTAGCTAGAGTATTTAGGCTAGATAAAGAAATAAAAAGCACCCAAATAGGAAAGGAAGAAGTAAAACTTTCACTATTTGCTGATGATATGATCCTATATCTAGTATCTCCTAAAAAACCAAAGCAAAGCTTTTGGAACTAATAGTAGAGTTCAGCAAGTTGGCAGTATACAAGACTAATATTCAAAAATCAGTGGCATTTCTATACACTACTAATGTGCAATCTGAAGAAGAAAACAGAAGAAAAATTCCACTTATAATAGCAATTAAAACAATCAAATATTTAGGAATAAACTTAACCAAAGACATAAAGGACCTGTAATCAGAAAACTACAAAACATTGTTAAAAGAAACTGAAGAAGATTTAAATAGATGGATGGGTATTCCGTGTTCATGAATTGGAAGACTAAATATTAAGATGCCAATACTACCCAAACTGATTTATAGATTCAATGCAATCTGATTTAAAATCCCAACTGCTTTTTTTGCTGAAATGGAAAAATCAATTATCAAATTTATTTGGAATTGTAAGGGAACTTGAAACAAAAAAGTTCTTCAAAAAGAACAAACTTGGAGGAAAATAACTTCCCAACTTTAAAGCATATTAAATTGCATGGTACTGGTATAAAGACAGACACATTGACCAATGGAACCAATTGAGAACTCAGAAATAGACCCTAATATGTACAGTCAAGTCATTTTTGACAAGGCAGTCAAGCTCTCCCAGCTGGGCCAGAATAATCGATATAAAAATTGGTGCTGAGAGATATCCACATCCACAAGAAACAAAGAAGACCCCTATCTCAGACCTTGTACAAAAATTAACTCAGTATGTTTCAAGGAGCTATATATAAAAGCCACAACCATAAAATTCCTAGAAGAAAATGTAGGAAAACAACTTCAAGATTTATGGCAGGCAGTAGTTTCTTAAACCTTACACCCAAAGCATGAGCAACAACAACAACAAAAAAAATTAGATAAATGGGACCTCCTCAAAATTAAAAACATTTTTGCCCTTCAAAGGCTTTTGCCAAAAGGGTGAAAAAGGCAGCCGACTGAATTGGAGAAAATATTTGGTAATCACATATCCGATAAGGGTTTAATATCCATGATATACAAAGAGATCATACAACTCAACAATAAAATTGAAACTACCTAATTAAAAAATGGGAAAAAGATATTAAAAGACAATTGTTCAAAGAGGAAATACAAATGGCAAAGTAACACATGAAAAAAATGTACAACATCACTAGCAATTAGAGAAATGCAAATCAAAACTACAATGAGTCATTATTTCACACCCATTAGACTGCCCGCTATTAAAAAGCCAGAAAACGGTAAATGTTGGAGAGGATGTGGAGAGATAGGAACACTTATTGACTGTTGGTGGGAATATACAATTGTACAGCCCCAGTGGAGGACTATTTGGCAATTCCTAAAGAAGTCTAATATAACCTTTCCATGTGCCCCAGCAATACCATTACTAGCTTTATACCCAGAAAAACTGAGAGCAAATATATAAACAGACATCTGCACATCAATGTTCATAGTGACATTATTCATGATTGCCAAAAGTTGTAAATAACCAAGGTGTCCATCAACTGATGAATGGGTAAAAATTTGTGTTGTATACCCACGATGGAATATTATACAGCAGTAAAAGGAAATGAAATTGTGAAGAATATGACAGCATGAATGAACCTGGAGAACATTATTTTGAGTGAAGCAATCCAGACCCAAAAGGACAAATATTGTATCATTACAAAATGATGAACTAAATAGATTATATAAAGTCATGGAATTAATAATTAGAATATAGGTTCCAGAAAATAGAAGGAGGGTGGAGAATGGAAACAGGGTTAATCAGTGCAGAATTAATAAAAACTTGTTTTTAACTCTTTGGAAATGAATAGAAATCGTGAAAGAATATCATGGTGTTTTTGTATCTAGCAGAGAGGATTATACGGGTTTGGCAGAGTTTAAATGGAAAATTCTAAGGTCATGTATATTACTAGAAGGAAAAGTAAAAATTATAACATGGGACATGTAATAGGTAACTTGGGGTAGAACGTGGAACATGGAAGATGGGATTGTAAAATCTCATGCAAAACATTAATATCGGTGATATTGCATGTATGACAGTTTTTACAAAATATAAGTAAACTAGAGAGAAGGAAAAAGAATAGTATCATTGTATGGCAGGAGTAGCATAGAGAGATTGAGAGGTGAGAGGTTTTGTTTGTTTTTTGTTTATTATTATTATTGGAATAATGAAAGTGCTTTAAGAATGAAGTGATAAATTCACAAATATGTGATTACACTGAATACCATTGATTGTACACTTTGGATGGACTTATGCTTTATTAATATGTATCAATAAAATTGATTTGTTTGAAAAAAAATAAACATTTTTAAAACTATGCACACAGGCAAAAATTAGTCTTCCTTGAATAATATAAAAACTCAAAGTGATAAAAAATCTGGTTAGTAAAGTTTTCAGTAGGTTAAGGTAGGCAGAGAATCTCTATGGGTGGAGTTATTCATAATATTATTATCCATCAGTGTTTTGAAGTTTAAGAAGGGGACATTAATGCTAAAGCCATTATAGATGAAGAAAGGAGAGGCAAACAAAAAAAAAAGCAACAAATCCAGAGAAGCCCAGCACTTTCCTAAACATAACTAGCCTCAATGTCAAGGCAAATATTTTGAGTAGTAAAAAAATAAATTCTTGGTTAATTGGACAGCAGTGTATTTGACATAAGAAAAACAATTTACCTGATCTATGTGCAATACTCATTAGATTTAAGGTACTACCATTGTAAAATTTTATACTTTAGTAATGGAAATAAACTACAAACAAATATAGCTATACTATAATACAGGGTGTGAAATTATTTTATTTACTCTATAGAATCCTGGTATAGGGGTTTGAAGAGGGTGAGTTGATATTTGGTGATGATAATAAATAAATTTCTGGAAGAGGTGACATTTAAGTTAGATTGCTGGGAACTAGGAAAATTGTAATATATGAATGGTATAAGAGGGTGAATTTGTCTCAGAATACATGTATTTAATATGGTGTGGTGGAAAGTTTGAGGACACCTTTCAAAGTATAGAGCATTGTGGTGAAGTATAGAACAATAGGGAGAGAAAAGACTGGGAAATAGTAAGAAATATTTTAAGCACAATTTTTGTGATATATTTGGTAAAAAGTTATTAAAAATATCTGAGCCCCTAAAGTCTCTTACCATTATGACTCATATTTTGAAAACAATATCTATAATCACTTCTAATGAATAAATATAAAACAATATTTAAGATAGGAGTCATATCAGCAAGAAAAATAAAGAAAGAGTCATCAAGTTTTCTGCCCTTAACCATATAATAAACTGTCTGATTAGGATTCTAAGATTCAAAGATTTTACAACCTTACTTAGTAGTTTATTTTACCTTTTGGAGGTTTTTGTTCTAAGAATACATTTTTTTGAAAATAATATTATGGTATTGATTGCTTTTTCTCTAAATGGCAAACCTCTTTCTCATTAAATACCTTTCTGTTTCTTAATTATATTTGTGAATTTAGAATGACTTCCTGTAGAAATCACATTATATAGTTCACTATTGTGAATACTTTTCTTCTATAATTTTTCCACTTCTAATTTTTAAAAAATTTTCTTTGAAAATAGCCATATCATCATAAAGTGCATGGTGGTTTGAAGCTCTATGTATCCCTAGAAAAACATGTTCTTAAATGCAATCCATCCTTGTGGGTGTGAACCCATTGTAAGTAGTACCTTTTGATGAGATAACTTCAGTTAATGCTTGGTTCAGGATGACATTTAATCCTATTATTGGAGTTCTTTATAAGAGAATGAACCTCAGGCAGGGAGAGATAAAAACCACAGGAAGCAAGATGCTGAAATCTATGAAACCCAGAAGAGAAAGGAGAGATCAGGAGAAGCTGCCATGTGCTTTGCCATGTGACAGAAGAGTCAAGGCTCATAGGCAGCCTGCCTTTGGAAGGAAAGTATCACCTTGATTTGGAAATTCCCCAGACCTCAAAGCAATAGCAAATAAATTCCCATTGTTTATGCTGAACCATTTCATAGTATTTGCTTAAGCAGTCTAGGAAACCAAGACAGTGGTAACTTCAAGGAATATATAGTTTTATTAAAGTTTTTGCATGTTTTCCAATTCAGTTTCCAGATATTTTAAATTTTTATGACCTATCTATAGATATGAATATACATCTTTCCTTAGACATCTATTAATATTAATATCTAGTACTTAATATTTTAAAATTTTTATTTTGTTTGTTAATAATGTTTATTCTTTTTCAGAGGATTTTTACATAGGTTAGAAATACACTTAATACTTCTTTCTCTAATGGAACATTTTTTTCCAAGATTGAGTTGCAGCTACTTTCTAAAGAATGATATATATATATTTTTTTGGTGTGCAACTATTGAAAAATGCAAATGGTCTTTAGATTATCAACTAATATTTAGGATCATTTTAGTAGTACTTCCCCTATTTCCATTTTATATATTTAAATAATCACTTAATTTTCCACATTTCCATTGACCTTTTGCCATGTTGAAAGTTGCAATGTGATGGACTCATAGTAACACCAGGTAGCTAGAAATAACAGGCAAAAGGATTATGCAATCCACATTTCCTTAGCATATCATTCAATAGACAACGTGTTTCATCTACCTCTCCCTTTTCTTTGGGGCAAACATGGGGATGATATTTTGGGGATTTGAATTTGGACACCAAGCAGTCTAAGCTTAAGTGCTAGGTGTTCATGGAGTACAAGGAAGTGTTAGCTGTCCAGCACCAGGAGACCACACCTAGTCACAAATCACTCATTAACTCTCCTTACTAAATATACTCAGGGTCACTCTCCTTCATTCCTTCAAGTGTTGAACCTGCTCACTGCCACCCTAACCAATCTATATGAGTTTTTTTGATTTTGCTGCCTCCTAGGTACCTCCAGGACCCTGGCTTCTCAGTTTACATTCTTTCACTCATGCAATTATATTTTCTTCCTCCACAACTCAGGTCACTTAGGGGATGAACTTAGATCATCCACTAAAACTTATAATAAAAATCCATTTCTTTTGGTTGTCATGACTCCCTGACAATTTCATTTAATTCTTTCTAGTTTTTTTAATTCCAATGTTTGTTCCATTCTGTTGGATTTGTACTTCATTAATCCTACCATCTTTTTTCTCTCATCTACACTGTGAAATCTTCAATCACCTTCTGATTCAACTTTGATTTCTTGACTAATCATTATATTACCTTCCTTCCATTAGTCATCCATTCACTTGTTTATTTGTACCTTTATCATTTACCTAGTCAAATCCCAACTCTGGTTAAATTCAACTACCAGTCTGCTTTAATTTTGCAACCACATAACTGAATGAGGCTGGAAGGAATAATATAACCAAGTTGACAAGCTTCATCCAAAATCATGATTGCTTATTAGTAATGCCATTCAATTTTATTTAATATTCCTAATTTATTCAGCCCCTAACTTACCTAAATAACTAGTTCATCTTATCCTCTCTGTAAAACCTCAAATTCTTCCAGGGTTATCCTCACTTTAATATGATTACTGAGCTCACTCTTTCTCTAAGGAAATACGACCAGAAGAAAAGTTCCTCGTTTGCCAGGACTCCTCTAATCTCCTATCTATGTCTGTTCATATAATGTGCCTTCTTTTCTTAGGACTGCTAGCTCCTCTTTGAGAATAAAAATGACTTTTTTATACTACAGAATTTCCTTGTTGCTACAGAAGGACAAAACTTCAATCCTTATTCACTCTTACTCCAGCATAGTCATATTTTTCCATTTGCCAGACAATTTATATTTGAAGAAATAAGTATAATTTCTGGCATTTTAAAAGATTACAGATGTTTTCTATTTGTGGCAGTGTATTCATAGCCATGCCCTGAGGCCTCAGAGCATAGTTTAGGACTGTGTTCTGAAAAGAGCAGTAGGGTTTAAGTAGCAGGTTAAAGTATTTTACATATTTTAAACAAAGAAAGATAAATCAAGTTAGTTCCCCAAGATTACAAAGGATTTTGACAAAAGTATTTGATGAAGAAGCTATTTATCATTTCTTTTAAGTTTTTGTCTTCTACATAAAACTACTTATTTTAGTTTCCTGGGCTGCTCAAGCAAATACCATGAAATGGGTCAGGCTAAGCAATGGGAATTTATATGCTCACAGATTGACACTGGGAAAAAGTCCAAATTATGACATCATCAAAGCAATGCTTTCTTCCTGAAGACTTTGACATTCTGGGACTGACTGCTGGTGATCCTTGCTCCTTAGCTAGTCACATGGCAAAGCATATGGTGGTGTTTCCCTGTCTCTCCCTTCTTTTTTGTGTTCCATTAATGTTCAGCTTTTGCTTTTTGTTGCTTTTTCTTTCTGTGTCTCAATTTTGTTCTGATTATTAAAGATTCTGGTAATAGGATTAAGAAGAATACTGATTATAGTGGGCCACAGCTTAACTGAATTAATCTCATCAAAAAGTCCTACTTACAATGACTTCACACCTACACACATGGATTAATTTTAAGAACATATTCTTCTTGGGAAGATACAGCTTTAATCCATTGCATTCCACCCTGTGTTCCCCAAAAAGAAATGTTCTTTCTACATGCAAAATGCACTCATTACGTAATAACATATCCAAAACCTTATGTCATTTCTGTAACAATGCTGAGTATAAAGTCTCATTACAAGCACTTATGTATGTGTTCTTTCCTGGAACACAATTCTCCTCTGATTGTGGACCAATGAAACTTAAGAAGTTATCTGATTCCAATACAAAAATGGAAGGACAGGCTTTTTCTATCAAACAACTCACAATTCTTTCAACTTCTATCCATTACCCAATTCCAAAGTTGTTTCTGCATTATTGGTATTTGCTATAGCATCACCTCATTTTCCTGCTACCAAAATTTCCAAAATTTCCTGGTCTGCTCATTTTCCCATGGTTTGAG
>JAQZBX010021360.1:0-32338 GCA_029593785.1 Cabassous unicinctus
TGTGCTCCTGAGAGTGACAGAGTTGGACTCAAATTAGTCCTCCCTGCAAATGGTCCATCAGTCCCTTTTATTCAAAACTATATGTGATGCTAAAGTTTGTAGATGTACTTCCAGAGACTGGAGCCTCTGGCCTACCTATGTGCCAACTGTGCCTGGAATCTCGGTGGAGCTGCACCTCCTACTCTACAGCTCAATGGACTCACCCAAGTCACCTGGTGAGGAGATGATGAGGGACAACGGCCATCCCAGGGAATGGTGAGAGCCTGCAGCTGCAGGCAGGATAACCCCATCCACCATATCCATGGGATATAAGCCAACTCTCACTTGGAGGTGGAGTGGACATCACCATCCCAGTCCCCTCAGGATTGGGGGAAGAGCTATGGACTAGAGTGAACTTAATGATATTCTGTTGTAGACATATTGTGATTCAAGAAATGGAAGAAATTATAACGGTGAGGTGGAGCCAGTGGCCACTAGATGCTTTCGGGGCAGGGAGGGGAAGGGCAGTTTTAATACAGGGGTTTTTTCAGGACTTGGAGGTTGTCCTGAGTGACACTGTGGCGATGGATATAGGCTATTTTACATCAGTATATACCATGCGGAATGGTGTGGGAAAGAGTGTGGTCTATAATGTGAACTGTGGTCTATGCTTAGTGGCAAAGCCCCAGGATGTGTATATCCATTGCAGGTGATGTGCCAAACTAATGAAAGATGCTTATGTGGGATGTTATGGGAGGTGTGGGAGGTGGGGAACATGGGAATCCCTGTAATTTCTGTGTAATATTTGGTAATCTAAGCACCTTTTAAATATATATATAAATAACATTTATGTAAGCAAATGCACATATATGCATATATATTTATATATCATTTTACAAATATTGGTTTGTATTGTGCAAAATTTGATTTTTACCCACAATAAAAAAAAATAAAAATAAAAAAATAGAAATGAGATTAGTGATTATGTAGATCTGAGGAAGGAGTGCTAAGCATTGTGGAGTCTTTTTTTAGGAGTAATGAAATTATTCTAAAATTTTTGAGGTGAAGAATTTACAACATTGTGATTATACTAAAAGACATTGATTATATACTTTGGCTCGAATAGCCAGAAACACCTGCTATATACAGTGGAGGAGGCATAGAGAGTTTGAGAAGTGAGGAATTTTCTTGTCTGTTTTTCATTTATTATTGAACTAATGAAAATTCTCTAATAATGATTGAAGTGATGAAACACAGCTATGTGATTATACCAAATACCATTGATTGTTCACTTTGGATGAATTTTATCCTTTATTAATACATATCAATAAAGTTTGTTTGTTTAAAAAAAAATAAATAAAATATTTAAAAATATATAGTGGTTTCCCATCTGCCCCACCCCCTCTATCTCCCACAATTTTCCCGCATTAACAACATTCCTCATTAGCGTGGTACATTTGTTGCATACTGAAGCATTGTTACTAACCACTGTCTATAGTTTACATTATGGTTTACACTTTGCATCACACAATTTTATAGATTTTGCTTTGTGTAATAGAATTTGAAAGATTTTTAATTGTCTTCCAATGTTTGGCAGAATTGACAGTGGAATCGGCTGGTCCTGAATTTTGTTGGGAAGGTTGTGATTAATGAATCAATTTCTTCTTGTAAAAGGTCTATTCAGATTTCTGTTTCCTTCTTAGGTCAGTTTTGATAATTATGCACTTTTAGAAATTTGTCCATTTCATTAATTTTTCTCATTTTTGTCACACAAATGTTCATGATCTTCCCTTATAAATTTATTTATTTCAATAAGTTTGTCAGTAATGCCCCATTTTCAGTTTTTATTGTATTAATTTGAATCTTCTTTCTCCTTCCCTTAGACCCTCATATCTGGAAGCTGCCACCAGAAAGAGGAGGAACTATATGGCTTTCACATTCTTGAAATTAGGTCCATGATTTCCAGAAAATATTTTCAAGAGACAGGTCCTGGACTTAAGTAAATGGGTGGTGTGGTTTCATCTGGTTGTATAAATGGTGAGTTACATGTGTGAGGTACATTTTTACATATAGGTGAAAGGGAAGGAGGGTAGGTACTGTCTCTGTGGCTTACCTGGGATCAGGATGCTGGCTGTGCTGCCTGTGAGCACAGCTCTCCCCTGGACTTCCTGTTTCACCTCACTCACTAACACTTGTTCCAGGCCAGAAGTGGCCTGAAGGAGCTGGACAAGAAAGTGATGCAAACAATGATCAAATATGATTTGGGAATTAGGGTCAAAGTGTCTCTACACCCAGAGAAACACACACACAAACACACACAAATCCCTGGAAAAGTTAGTTATGAAAGTGTCTGCTTTTTTGCTGTATTCATGTAGGAACACACTTTGGCACTGCCTTCTTCTTTTTGTTTATCCCAATCCACGGTGGCAACTTTATATATGTAGTTATAGTAGGTTGCCTATGCTGTAAGATATTATCATACATGTTGTAAGTATTATTCCCCAGAGAACCAGAAAAGGCCTATATAAACCTTAACTTCTGAAAACCAAGATTTCACAAGGAATACCTACTGTGGTTCAATACCCCCTCAGCTTGAGTATCCTCTCCAATACAGTGGCTGATTTAGATCACCTTCTTACTGAAAATCCTTTACCTCCTTATCCTATTTTGAAAAGACCTTGAATTCAGCATTTTGCATCCAAGACAAATAATATCAGTCAAGTGAATGAAAAAATAAACAAGGTAAAGGACATGCATCATTAACATGAGGACAAATGAGGGAGGGAGTGATATGAGGGAACCAGGACTCTACATGGACTCTGATATCACCAATAGAAATGACAGTATATGGGTATTGAAAAGCACATCAAGGAATTACAGTCAGGGAAGGCTTGGATAAAATGGTAGTGAAGGAGATATGAAGAGTATTAATAATGGAAATGTCTTCCATAAAGTATAAATAAATGGGATTGGTGGTGGCAGAGCATGAAATATATGTTTGATGAAAATGAAGAAAGAGCAGTGTGGGTGAGACAATGCAACAAAGGACGAGGTTTCCTATAATATTTGCTAGGTCTTCAGGTCACAATGAGAATATTCCCATGGCTTGACATTGTGTGTAAATGTATCTCTCAATATGGTAAAGTCCTGTTATGGAAACCTACCATGGCCTCAATATTCCTATAACACTTGCCCTTTACTGGAAAATAGGAGATAATTGCAGGTCAAGAAAGACTGGGTGGAAGGAGGTAAAAGCAGTGATGCCACTCAGAATTCAAGAAACATAGATCTGTCCTTTCAGATAAAAACTGTTGTCATCAAGGATGTCCTAGCAAAGGAAACTCTATGGGGTTCAGAGATTTCCATGGTGGACCAAGATGGAACTGATGATTCAGTATACAATGAGTACATCAATTTTCATTCTTCCTCTTTCAGATTCAGAAATGAGACATGGATGGCACAAGCCTAACCACAATGTCCTGAGCCAACCAAACAGCCCTTCATTCAAGTCCAACATGTCTCAACACACCAAGGCTTGTCCAATTGGTCAATGGCCCATTGGTCCCCCATGATGTTGAGCTCAGCAATCAGAGATTTCCTAAAAGTCACCTGGGTCAGAAAAATTATCTGATTTGAGTTTTAGGTGTTAAGTCCTCCTTCTCCCGGGGAAAGAAATGGGCATAAATGCAGAGAGTTTATGGAGTTGCAGATCATGAGGATATCCTTAATTTAACAATACACTGTCTTCTAAGAAAATATAAAGTTTGGTAGGGGGAGAAAGTGGGTGGGTGAAATTTCCTATATACTAAGATTACCCAAAAATAGATGGTTTCTTGGATTATGGGTTCCATGACAACAATTGAGTATCATCTGATTGAAAAGAAAACAGAAAGGGTTACTTCTTGTAGGAAATGAAAAATGCTCCTATGCTCTCAGACCAGGAGAGAATCATGAAGACATGAGGTTTCCCAAACATAGAAATCTTAAAATGATTCATTGTACCCTGCACTGTTTTCAAACAGTTTTATTGGATGTATTCATGGTTAAGCAATGCTTAGATTTAATTCTCTGAGTCTAAAGCTTAAGGGTGAAAATGTTTATTCTTATTACAACAATTTTTTTCTACTTGAGAGACTTCTTAAATCAAGAGAGATCGCATAGGGGAAGCTATGGAAAGGAAACCCCAGACCCTGACAGGAAACCGTCCCTCAACCTCACATCTGCACCTGGCCTGGGCCTTGGCATCAGTGGGTCTTGGGTGCCCCCTGCAGTCTAGCCACCTCCTGAAGCCCTGAAGGAGAGGATGGCATCTGGGTTTCTGATGGCTCTTGCTCACTCTGAACTTCATTAAGTACTACACGGTCTGACCTTGGCTCTAAGTTTGCTCATTTACAAATAAAGCATGTTCTTGTCTTCACATCTGGAGTTGGTGAATCGGCACTTGACGGAAACTGTGTAACTCTTTGTACCTAAATCAGTTTTAAAATTTCCAACCCACTTCATCTGCTTTCCCAGAGCCTGTTGACCTAACAAATCCAGTTCTCACTGAAGTTGAATCTAGTCACTCCGATGTATTATAAATCTCTGGGCTGTACTAAATTTTCTCCTGGTTCCACCAATTACACATGTCTAATGTTTGGAAAACTGTTGCATGTGTCCAATGTTTGCCTCATACTCAATATTGTGTGTTCTTCAGAATATGACTTCTTAAAACAGCAATAAATGAACAACAAGCTTATTCCAAACTGCATAGTGAATCCCCTGTGTCCAAGGCACCAAATGGGAACACCTAGAAATTCCTCAGTTGGGGCTCCTCTCTCAGAGATGCAAGGTCAGGACTGGGATGGATTTCACCAGCAGAGGAAACATCCCTATTTGCATTTCCTTCTATTAGGAAGTGAGAGATGATTCCAGTTTTTTTGGTGGTGATGGTGGCAGCCTGATAGACAGTAGCACATCAACACATTTTGCAGAGCTCTGGGACCATTTGGACCACATTTGGACCTCAGAAAGTTCTGAGGTTGGTGGCTTTTAGAAAGGATGGTGCCCAGAGTACTTATGAGTGACCTGAGGGACAAAGGTTGCAATGATAGCATTTGTGAAAAAGTGAATTCATATTAAGTGGTTGTATTGGGCTAAAAGCTTAGCATCCATCATAGCATTTCATTATTATATATGCACAAAACATCTGTAATGTATCAAGGTTCACATTTCTCAACATGCTCATGAATTCTACAGCTTAGATGTTAGGTAACATAAATTCTAGAGAGAGTGTAGAACAATGTATTTGTGGTATTAATTTTCATTTATCTAATAATCTTGAGTAATTTTTTTACTATGATTATTACACATTTGTGTATTTTTGTTGGTAAAATACCTGTTCATATATTTTACCAGTTTTAGTTAACATTTAACTCTAATTTTCTTTATATATTCTAGATATAAGAACTTTATAAAAGATAAGACCTATTAATACTATCTACCATTCCATGGATTTCTTTTAATTTTAATAATAATAACATTTGATATATAAATTATATTCATTTTGAAAGTCATAAATTTTATCTTACTGATTATGCTTTTTGTGTCATAACCAATAAATTACTGTTTTACCCATTTTGTTGCTGCTGGTGTAAGAGTCACTGTAAATCACATTAAAAGGTGCCAGCGCTGTGCTTCTTTGGTGCTGGGAGGTGGCCTTCGGGCTGCAGTCAGCGCCGCCACCTCACTGGCTCCAGTGGACTCCCGTGACTGCCGTGGGCTCTGGAATCTCTTCCAGAGGAGGCAGCTGGGGTGTCGGTGGTGACCACAGGGGTTAGTAGTGGCTTGAGAGGGACAGGCCAGCTGCCCTTGGATGGCAGCAGGGGAAAAGAAAAACTGCAGAAACCTCTGTGGCCAGAGCGGGTGCCGGCGCCGTCATGGCCACGCACCGGTTTTTCTGCCACTTTTGCAAGGGCGAGGTCAACCCTAAACTACCGGAATATATTTGTCCCAGAGGTGAATCAGGCTTTATGGAGGAAGTGAGAGATGATTCCAGTTTTTTCGGTGGTGATGGTGGCAGCCTGATAGACAGTAGCACATCAACACATTTTGCAGAGCTCTGGGACCATTTGGACCACATGATGTTTTTCCAAGATTTGAGACCATTTCTAAGTAACCACCAACTGCACCAAGACAATAGAGCCAATGAGGGAGGTAACCAAACACACTGACTTCTGGGGACCAAGGTGACCTCCATGGCTGCCAATGACTGGGAGATGCAGATCCCAAGGAAACTCTCATCCTGACAGATCCCCAGTTATTGAAATTATAATACAACAGATTTTTGTGTCATTCTTTGCCAATTCTGCCATTCCTGGGTCCTCACACCATTTTCCTGGAGCAAGATGCTGCACTCTAAGCCTGGAGGCTAAGCCTGGGGTCAGACAGGGCTTGATGCCAATATTACCCAGCTTTTAGGACAACTGGAAAACACAGGGCCTTCCCCAGCTGATAAGGAAGAGATGTCATCTCTTCAACAGTGACATTAACTCAGGAAACATTTGATACAGGTTTAGAGTGTTCAGTATGCAAAGAAGATCACATAGTCAATGAGGAAGTCCAGCAGTTACCCTGCAACCACTTCTTTCCCAGTAGTTGTATTGTGCCATGGTTAGACCTGCATGGCACATGTCCTGTATGTAGAAAGGGTTTAAAAGGTGAGGACTCTACTCAGCAAATCCAGAATTCAGAGGCCACTGCAAGCAGCAGATTTAGCAGTGACAGCCACCTACATGACCGTGGGCTTTCTGAAGCTAAAGACCACACCTGAGCCAGAGCTGTGGTAGTCTACTTACCACAGCTATTAACTGTATCAAACCAAAAAATAGTAGGTGGATTTAGGACTCTCATAAGAAACCTAACACATGATGTTAATGCAATGAGTGTTTTTCCCTCCAAATTTAAAGTTAGTATCTACAGATGGAATTGTGTCTACAACCAAATGCCTCTTATTCCTGAATTAAGAGTGATGATATTATAAGTGAAACTCAATTTTGTGGGTCCCCCCAGAATAGAATCAGCTTCTTACAGTCTAGCCAGGGTCCTGCTACCTGTCCTGCTGCCCTGTAAAGGAGATGTCAATCTCCTCCAGCCTCCACCTAGCAGTAGTTCATTTTATAATAGATGTGGTGGAAACAGCACCCTAAAGTCCTGCTGCTATAAGTCATTTTGTCTTAATTGTTTGAAAGTGCCCCTCTTGACCACATTAGCCATAAGGTGAGGTCAAATTAATTCAAGAATCTGACACTAATTTTTGTTTTGTT
This sequence comes from Cabassous unicinctus, assembly GCA_029593785.1. Lineage (NCBI taxonomy): Eukaryota > Metazoa > Chordata > Mammalia > Cingulata > Chlamyphoridae > Cabassous > Cabassous unicinctus. The sequence goes on from JAQZBX010021360.1 coordinate 7,284, forward strand.
TTGATCCTCAGTGAGCAAATCAAAGAAAAGCTAAAGTGGAAAGGGGAGAGTGGCCTATCCTTAAACTCTTTGGTTTGCTCATTGTAAATTTTAAAGACCACTTCAGAAGATGCAGTTTCCCCAGAATGTAGCATGACATGTCTTAGGAGCTTGGGTGGACCCTTATTCTGGCCTCTTTCTGAGAAACAATTGGGCAGGATACAGACATGGAGGGATAGATGTTTGAAGCTTTTGGTTCAAAATATATTTTTTAATGGCCTCCAACTCTTTGTTTACTGTCATTTATCCTGCAGATCATTGTTTGTTTGTTTGTTTTGTGTTTTCTTTTTTTTTATCCTGCAGACCTTAAAATAATTTCCTTCACACAAATGGGATTACTTTATTACTGCTTTCATAGCCCATCCACTACTTTTAATAATTCATTGTTCTTCAGAAATTGAAATTTACATTGCCTTATTTTAATTTTTAGAGCACATTTTTTATCTCTGAAACTTTCCTGTTCTGATCAGGTCTGGCTATACTTGTAGTCAAATTGATTATTGTGATCATGCCTAATAAAACATGACTTAGGATTGGTGGACCTTATTGTTTTCAGCCTAAAATACCCCATGCATGTTACATGGCTCTTTGGAGCATTTTAGCATTTTATGTTGAATAAATGAAGAATGTCATGAACATTGTTGCAACTTCAGATTGTCAAAAGGAAAAGATGGGGACATGTAACAGCTGTTGGAGCACCTAAAATGGGATTGATGGTGCCCAGAAGGGCTCTGTTTGTATGATCACATCAGCCCTTCACAATGATCAGAACACAGAAGGTCACTTGGTGGTGAGTCTGTTTCTTGGCTAGGAGTATTTCCTCAGGTTCTCATTGCCTATCATACACTGACCTTGGGGGTAAGGGAAGAAGGTTAGAAATATCTTCACTTGTACTTTGGAGACGATAAAGGAGTAGGGGAGGAAAAAGAAAATGGGAGAGTGTCTTGCTGAACTAATAACTCAACTATAAAGGCTGTGACCTTAAGGTATGATTCAGGTTGGGCCCAGGTGAATAAAAGCTGTTTGCTCATATGCCTATCCTAGTATATCTCTGTAGAGATTGCTCCTTTGGGAAATGTGAGTTATATACTATAGCTATTGAAATGTAGCCTGAAAATGCATATTGGTTTTGAATTGGTGGGGGAAGGGAGAGAGGGAGATGAGAGGGGTGTTAGGAATATTTGGCCACTATTTGATACTATTTGATGAGGGAATGCTGTGATATTGAGATTTGAGCAGATTGCGGTTTTCAAGTGGAACAATCACAGTGGTCTTAGGAAAATTGTGATAGCCTGGAATTTTTTGTCTCTCAGTGTCTGGAAATGCTAGGACAGGGATTTGTACTTTACTTAGGTTGCCCAGAGAAACTGAAAAGACTCAAGTAGCTTCACAAAGAGATGGAAACCCTGGATAGGGCTTTGCCTTTTAATTACACATTATAGCAAGCAACACGAGATTAAGTTCCTAAAATTAGAGGACATGAAGCTTATTTTGCTATTTCCAGACCTTCCCACTTGAGTTTTGCCAAGTGAACAGCATCCATGAGAAAGATTTCCTTGGCTTAGAAACTTCCCTGAGTACTACGGTTAAACAGTGTAGGGAATGTGTAAGGGCTGAGGATCACTCTGCTGTACATCATTCTTGTTTTTCCTCCTTAACCTAAATTAACTGGGAGGTTTGAGCTGCCTCACATTCTAGGGAGAAATATTGCAGATTCATTAGTCTTACACCAGAACATGGCAGTGATGAAGGTGTTATTTCTAGGAATGTTTGCTGTTAAATATTTCTAACACAGTTTAGATAACCCAGATTGTTCAGATGTTCATTCCTTTGTAGTGGAGGGTTTATGGTCTCAGGAATCTAAACTCTTTTTGTGAGTCAAGGATGGAGAGATGATTCAGCTTTCCCTAATTGTCAGTTAGAAAAGAAAGTCGGTGTGATTGAAGCCTTTACCTTCATATTAAATGGACTGTCCTTTGAATTACAGACAGAGCTGAACAGATTGTTTTCTTATTCATGAATGTCTTCTTTACCTTCCTCTTTTCCATTATAATTTGAAAGAAGAGGGAAGACAACTATTTGGTTAGCACATAATTAGGAGAGACTTCCTAGACATTGGTAGACTTGGGGGGTTAGAGATTATTTAGGGGAGCTCCTTGATGGCCTCCCAATTTGCCTCATCTGGTTAACTTCTGGGAGGGGTTGGTCTAGCCCATCTTAATATAGGTGAGTTCTGGCTGGACAGGACTGGGGAGAGGGGTGGGAAGGGCAGAGAGGTAGAGACTTGGCTAATATTTCCAACATCTTTAAAGTTTCTGAGTCAATTAGTTGGTGTCAAGAGGTATAGCTCTGGAATTAAAATTTAATTTTCCTTCAAAGTTCCTATTACCAATTTTCTGGTTGGTTGGAAAACCTAGTAATCCAGAGTAACATTTTGTCCCTGTTGTCACACTATCTTGACTCTTTCTTCACAATAATGTTCTATTTTATAAGAAAAAGGAATAATTCTAGGTTAAAAAAGATGGAAAAGACTATTAGTTAAATGTATTCCTTAGCTTATTATAAATATTAGTTGTGAAAAAATTTTGCATAACAATTGAGCAAAGCTTACTAGATGTTTTTCTTGAGCAGTACTTGGGTCCAATAATTGGTTCCCCAAGGTATAAGGAAGATTTGGGGGGAAAATTTATTTTCCACCCAAACAAGTCTTACTTTAAATAGTAATGGGGAAAAAGTCCTGTTTCTGTTCTTGTATTGCAGATTCACATGCATCCATGTGTGTGTGTGTGTGTATTCATGGTAGAGGAACAGAAGATACAATGGGCATGAGTGGAGTGGCCAGGGGTAAAGTGGGGGCCTGAGCCCCACTGGCTGATTATTACACTGTACATACCTTTAGCCCCTTTGGTTTCTCTGCCTTCTGTCTTTGGGACACTGTTGGCTTGGGCAAGCACCCTGCTATGTGGTCTGTGGTGAAGGGATTCACTGGAGATAAAAAGTTAGCTATATCAGAGGGTTGAGAAAAAATGATTTTTTTTTATCCCAGAAAGGTGCACTAGATATGAGACTCAGTAACACTTTCTGGCACATTTTAAATTATTTCACAATTTTACCCTACAGAGCATATAAAATTTAATTAATAAACATCATCCATTTTATTTTATTTTATTTTTTAAAAAGATACCTAGATTACATAAATGTTACATAAAAAGTATAGGGATTACCATATGCCCCACCTCCCACACCTCCAACAACCTCCCACATAAACATCCTTCATTAGTGTGGCGCATTTATTGCAATTGATAAACACATCCTGGGGTTTTTCCATTAAGCATGGGCCATAGATATTGTAGACCACACTCTCTCCCACACAGTTCTGCATGTTATATTATGATATAAAATAGCCTATTTCTGTCACTGCAATGTCACTCAGGACAATTCCCAAGTCCCAAAAAAGCCCCTGTATTAAAACTGCTTTTCCTTCTCCCTGTCCACAGAACCTCCAGTGGCCACTGGCTCCACATCAATGTTGTAATTTCTTCCATTGCTTGAATCACAATATGTCTATAGTAGAATACCACTAAGTCCATTCTAGTCCATATCTCTTCCCTCCACCCTGAGGAGTCTGGATGGTGATGTCCACTCCACCTCCAATTGAGAGGGGGCTTATATCCCATGAGGAAAATGGATGGGATTATTCTGCTTGCAGCTGCAGACTCCCTCCATTCCTGGGACAGCCATTGTCCATAATCATCTCTCCACCAGTTTTCCTGGGTGAGTCCAATGAGCTGTAGAGTAGTTGCTGCTCCATCGAGTTTCCAGGTCCAGCTGGCACATGGACAGCCCAAAGACTCAAGTCTCTGGATGTACACCTACAAACTCCAGCACCAAGGATAGGTTTGAATAGAAGGGACAGATGAGCCATGTGCAGGGAAGACATAGTTGAGTCCAACTATGTCACTCTCAGGAGAGCAAACTCCAAAGTAGGGCCCACTGGCAATGCATCAAACGCCAGAGCTATCCACCCTGACATAGGACCTGGGTGTCTCCAGAGCCCTGAGGAGCCCCACTATTTAGAGTGATATCCACTTTGGAATTCTATGACATCCTACTGAGATATGCTTAAGCGTTACCTCTGGGATGACCTCCTGACTCATTTTGAAGTCTCTTAGCCATATAAACTCATTTGTCTTTATCTTTTCAAGGTCTTTTTCCAATTGCATTGCCAGCTGGCACTTGGTAACAATCCCTTCGTGCCAGGGAGTCTCATCCCCAGGACTCAGGTTCCATGCTGGGAGGAAGGTAATACATTCATATGCTGAGTTTGGCTTAGAGAGAGGCCAAGTTTGACCAAGAAGGAGGTTCTTAGGAGGCAACCCTTAGGCACCCCATAACAATAGGCTAAGCTACAATTTCAAGAGCAAAGATTCATAAGGCTAGTCATCAATATCAAGGGACCATCAGTGGATCATCCTCTTTCACCAGTCTTTGCTCCTGCACTTGGGGAACTGTTGCTGCTCCCTTAGAGAATGTGGCAGAGATCTCTAGGATAGGAATTCAGTATTCTCTCATTTATTGAGTGATTCTCCACCCACTGTGACAATGCCCCAGGAACATTCGAACATTTTTATATACCGTATATTTATGCTCAGGTGAATTCCTCCCATGCATCTTCCATCCCTGACACCCCACACCAATGATCCTCCCCCATCCCATTGAAACCTTTCTGTGATCCAAAGCTTCTTCAAAGATGAAGCCATTACAATAGCTGAATACAATTAATAGGAAAATGAAATAAAAATGATAAGTTTAAATGTAAGAGCTAAAATACATAAAAATTAAATTAAAAGATTGGGATATTAAAAAAATGAAAAATATATTTTTTTAATCTTTTGCCTTTCATCACTGCAATACCTGGTGTCCAGTCTATACCATGGCACCTTCCCCATCTCATTCTCCAGAGCCTCACTATTTTTCATTTTGTTTTCAAATAAGTTTTAGATTACAGCAAAGTCACACGCAGAATACAGCAGACTCACATATAGCCACCATCCTCCCCCTTTCCTGCCCCTGATATTAATCTTTTTATATAGTAGCTTTGTTATAACTGATATACAAATAGTGAAACCTAGCTACCAAACATTGTCAAAGGTTTATTCTATGGTTTACATTTTAGCCTGTACTCTTTTATAAATTTTGATGATATTTACCATGTCCTGTGTCCATCTCTGTATGTTAATGAAGAACATTTCTTTTGACCAATAAATACACCCTGTTTGATCTATTCTATTCCTCCTACCCAGTCCCATCGGGGCCCATTATGACCCCCTGGCTTGACTCGTTGGATGACAAGATTCATAGTCACATGCAACAAGAGGTCTTGACACACTGGTTTGTCCTCCCCTATTAGGAACCACCCTTGCTCTAGAGAGACTCCCGTCTGACTATTTCTGAACAAATCAGTCCTCCCAAAGATGGGAGTCCAACTCTTTCCCTCTCATTATGTGGGTTTCCACCCACTGATACAATACATTATGACATACTCCCTAGAAACCTGCTCCAGGTGCTCCCTGTCCCAAATGACCCCCAGACAACACCCTAAACCAATGACCCTTCCTTGTCATATTCTAAACCTTTTAGAAGTGAAAAAAAGATACTAAGATCATGTTTATCTTCACAAACCCAAAGTAAAGAATTAAATATATCCAAATTTCCAAATTCTTACAATAATAATCTCATATGATAATGTCTATTTGTATGCCAAATTTTGATAAAAATATATTCACAAAATAAAAGGCAACCCTTCACAATCTCCTATTCTCTGTCAGTTAAGCACTAATGACCTAAATTTTACCCAGCTAAATCCTCAACAGAGGTTTGGGCTGATTCTTGATATTGGAGATTGCATACCTATGTCTACAGCTCTGTGCAAACACATCCTGTAAGCCAGCACAAGGCATATGTGAGAGCCCCTAATTATTTACCTGAGAAAGAATCAGATTTAAATGGAGAAGAGGAAAAATAACACAGGGACTATCTGTGGAATCCAACTTCTTATATATATTGACTCAATGATGGCAGAGAATTAACTGATAGTTTTCTCAGAGTATAGATTTATAAGGGAAATTTAGACTAATAGACTAAGTGGAGATGCTACCAGGCATAGATTTTTCTTAGATAAGGAAATCACAGGCCCAGACATGACTCCTCTCACTCTGCAGCCTCACTCTTCCCTTGCCCTTGGGTGGGAACCTCCGATCAGAGGGTCTGTGACATTCTCATCATACTATATACATTTCTACATATATTCTGGATAAAATATTTTATCATACATATGTTTTGCACATATTTTTTCACAGTATTTGGCTTGTCTTTCCATGCTCTTACCATGAACATTCACCAAGAAAAAATATTTTATTTTTGATAAATTCCAGTCTATCACTTTTTCTGAAATTGGGCATGCTTTTGTTGTTTTTTGCATAAAATCACAAAATCACAGAGATTATGTACTATATTTTTTTTAAAGTTTTCTTTTCTTGGTTTTGTTTTATATTTATGTCTATGTCTTTAATGAACTAAACTGTTGTATGAATTATGAACTATGACACAATGTTCCCTTTTTTGGCAAATTGGCATCCAATTTCTTGCAAAGATTACACTTTTCTCCTTTTTTTCCTATTCAACTTAGTCAAAAATAATTTGACTATATTCCTATGGGTATGTTTCTAGGATTTCTATTCTGTTAAATTGAGATATTCATCTTTCTTTTCACTAATTCCATAAAATCTCAATTATTGTAGCTGAATATGAATTATTTATGATTTATAACCTAAACGCTCCACCTTTTTCTTCTTTGTAGTATTTTTTTGGCTATCCATATTTTATAAATTTTCCATATATATTTTAGAGTATGCTTGCTGAAATCTACAAAAATGCGTGTTTGGGGTTTCATTGGAATTGTATTAAATCTATGGATTAAAGTGCTAAGAATTGACATTTTAAGAATATTGTGTCTTCTAATCCATAAACAAGCCATATCTTTTATTGATATAGATCTTCTTTTATTTATTTTATGATTTTTTCACATACACATCCTGCACATATTTGATAGAGTTGTCTATAAAACCTTTTTATTGGTGCTATTAGATGTTATTGAAACCGTTTTCACTCACCAATGGTATATGAGAGTTACAATTTTCTAGAAATCATCAGAAAAGCTCCATTTTGTTGGTTATATTGGGTGGTTAGTGACATTTCACATGGTCTTAATTTACATTAACAATTGACATGATGTTGGGAATCTTTTCATGTATTTATTTGTCATTCTTGAGTTTTCTTTTATTACATATCTCTAGTTCTTTGTCTCCAAATTTTGTTGTAGTATCTTTTTTTTTTTGTCATGTATTGAATTGTCTTTCCATATCCTGATGAAAGTTCTTTATTAGATTATAATTTGTTTATCTATGCTTTTTATTTCCTTGCATATAGTTTTAATGTATAAGAACTTTCTTAAATATATATATTTAATTATATTCATGCAATAGAATGCTTTCTATTCATTTCCTTTAATGAAACTTTCCTTTTTTTGTTCAAACATTTTTTTATTTTATTTTGTAAAGATTTATTTATTTACTTTTATCAATTTTTACCCCCCCATCTTTGCTGTTTTTGTGTCCATTCACTGGGCAATTCTCTATGTCTGTTTCCTGCCCTCTCTTCTCATCCTTCTGTCTTCACCAGGATTTGATCCTCAGATCCTCTGATGTGGGAGAGAAATCCTACCATCTGTGTCAACTTAATTCCTGTTTTTTTTTTTTGCATGTCTCATCTTGACTGTCTCTTGTGTCACTGTCCTGTTATGTCATCATTTTGCTGCATGGCTTGGTGGGGCCTGATGGTGCATCCATGTGTGGGGCCTGGGGGCTCACCCACCCATGGGGCCTGGTGGTGCAACTACACATGTGGCCTGACAGTACATCCACACATGGGACCTGGTAGCCAGCACACCTTCTATATTTTTCTATTTTTTATTTTTACCAGTAGGTCCTGGGGATCAAACCCAGGTCCCACCATATGGGAGATGGGTGCCCACCCATTTGTGTCACATCTGCCCCCTGCTGTATCTCTTACAGTTGACCAAAGATTCCTAGAGTTACAGTAATTTCCCATACAGAATGGTCATATAATAAATCAGGCTTGGTTTATCACCAGCATTCTAAAAACCAGACCTAGGGAGAAAAACTAGGTCTGGGGACACATGCATGGTTTCTAATATAGTGATTGTTTAGCCTACCCTAATTACCACAAAATCAGGACAACAAGAATATTTGCATTTCAATGAAACTTTCAATCATCTCATTTTTATTTTGAAGAAATGCAATTTAACACTTATTTTTTAGTATTTCTAGTTCTTGATTTTTGGCCTAACATATAAAAATTCTTGCTTTATCTAAGGTAATACATATCCTATTCCATTAAGCTATGTGTCTAAGCCTTATAAAGTAACTTAAAATATGTTTCTTCTTCTTTATTATGAATTGTGAAAGGCAAAAATTCTCAGATGCTGACAGAAAACTATCTCCTTTTGTGCCAGTCCTAGAGCAGGTTCCCAGTTACTCAGTGGCTATTGAGTACACCCTGGAGACCAGAAACCTTTTGGCTGCCCTGCAGGTTAGGCTTGGGTCTGGCATCACATTGCTTTCCCCTCACTCATTGTCTCCTGCAGAAGAATACACATACATGTCCACTGAAGTGACGGAGTTCACATGAAGAGAGAATTGTTGTTTGAACATGTCTCTGTATGTGGAACTTTGGCTCTGGAAGGATGGGTTGCAATTTCTAACACTTTTCCCCCCCAACCACTGCACCTTGATCCCATAGAACTGGAGAACCCAAAGCCATGGAAATCTCTAGTTATTATGGAGCAAACAGAGACAACTGGTAAGAGATAGGGTCTGCAAAAGCTTCAACACACTTAGGCCAACTCTTGCAGCTGCAACTGGGTAAAACATCTAAAGACAAAAAGAATCAATCCTTGTCAGTCATGTGCTGTCAAAACCATACCCGTAGACCCATGTCTGAAATCTAAGACAGTCATCATGGTTTATGATCCTATATAAGCACAAGGGAATGGGAGCAGAGTCTCCTGCAGTGGACAGGAAATAGAAATGACATGGATATGTTGGCACATATACATGTTCCAGTCACTGGTCAAAAAGTAGGAGGGTTACTAGAGGTTTCTGTGGCTGAGAAACTTTTCAAGGGATAGTCAATTATTCTAATCCTTTAAATTTCATAGGAGTGGAGGTATTTTATTTTCAATGGGCTTCTTGAGGATATCAAAACAGATACACAGAGAGTAGATGTAGCTCAAGCAGTTGAGCACCTGCCTCCCACATGGGAGTTCCCCGGTTCAGTTCCTGGTGCTTCCTGAAAAAACAAAAACAAACAACCAAAACAAAGGAAGAAACCAACTCAGGGAAGTTGATGTGGCTCAGAGGTTGAGCATGGGCTTCCCATATATGAGGCCGCCATACCTAAAAATAAAAAAAGGAAAAAAACAGATACACAGTCTCCACTCTTTAGAGGCTTAGAGTATGGGATCCAGAACATCACTGTGAAATGAGTGTATTTTTCTTCTACTCATCTCACCACCTCCTGATAACACAACTGTTATCCACTGCTGTCTCTCTTCAAAGTAAATATAATTTAATTGGGCACTATATAAACAAAACAAATTCACATAAAAAGAAAACCATTGGTTCCCTCTAACTATGTACACAAATGAGTATTAATATTAGGTTAACCGATGCTCATGTTCTATTCTAATCAATTAATTGGTTCCTTTAGGTGACTGTATATAATGCATTCAGCATGTACTTATACAATGTGAACCAACCACCCTCTATAGGGGCAGGGTAGGAAAGAGAGTCTTTGAAGAGAAGCATCAGCAATCACATGCTCCCTGAAGCCTCAGAAGGATAGTGAGATTCTGAGCATTTTAGGTCTTCTCACATCACACTAAGATGTTGAGAAATACATGTTGTAGAATTGAGGAATGGCAGCAGTGACGCAAGCAGGGGAAACCCAGTGCCCACAGAACACATTAGAGATGAGGATGTGGGAAAGCCTGGTTCCAAAAGATACATCACTTCCCTCACCACCATGGCACGGAGGCATTCTCTTGAAATTGATTTGAAACGTCCACCTGGTTTTGACTCCTGACAATAGCAGCACCCTCAGGTTCATCACCTTTTGTCAGAAATTCCCATGACTGCTGATGATTCTGTTCAAGTGGCATCTCCACAATACTGTGTGTAAAGTCACATCAGCCATAACAGTCATTTAGGAGGATATTTGGAGGTCTCTAGGGGAATATTTTGAAACCAGGGATAGGATATTCCAAATTGTGACAGAAAAATAATCTCCAGACTCCTCATCCATCTGACCTAACCTGGGGCCTTAGTTTGTGGGTCCTGAACCCCCTGGAACCCAGCCGCCTCCTGTTTTTTCCTGTAGGTAGCTTAGGTCTGGAGTAAGCCTGACTCCCCATCTCAGTGACTCTCACACATTCATACACAGCTGTGTTCTCAGCAGAAACAGCTCAGCTTCAGTAAGAACTAGTTTTTGGATGTGTCTCTGATTTGGGTCTGCAGCTCTGGAGGGAAGGGTTGTGGTATGTGTGTGCATCATGATGTATCTTCCCAATATACTGCATCCACTTCCACCAGAGATTCCAGGTCTAATTCCAGCTGTACCTGCTGGTTGTGATGGAGAATATAGAAAGCATGTGAGGGAGAGGTTTGTAAGGATGCCACCAGTCCTGGGCAGACTCTTAAGGACACCTGGGGCAGGACACCTGTGGACAGAAAAATCTCTGAGTCACCAATCACCAACATCATAGTCTTCACAAATCACTCCATTCTTACAACTTAAAACTTATCTAAATTACATTTTCTTTCTATTCCTCAGAGGTGATAATTCCAATAGACCTATCTTGATGTTCAGTGATTCTTATAAATACCCACATATTCTTTATACTGTAATTTTTATACATTTCAGTTATTGCATTTTACAACTTAAGAATTAGTTGGTGGTTTTAATAATTTACATCCATTTCTTGCTATTCTTTACTTAGTGAACTACAACTGTTGTATATAATACATTACACTAGTTTTATTTTAGTTATTTGAAATATTTGTCTAGGCCAATGAATCCAACATTTTGGATTCCACATGTATAGTTTCTAATGAATACTTATTTTTTATTTTTTTATTTTAATGAAGATTCAGATCACATTTGAAGTAACATTTATGAATACTTATTTTATTTTTCAATTTCCCTCCTATGGGTCTTGTATTCCTGTTTTACAAAGGCCACATATTTTTTTACTCCAAATCTAGAAATGTTTTAGGGTAACATATTTTTATACATTAGGTAAAACATTTACAAACTCCATGGCAGGAATATTCTAAAAGAGACAGTTGAACAAATTATGAAATTATTAAATAAATGTGTGGAAAGTTCACATGGGCAACTGAGTTGCAGGGAAAAATCAAAACCATTGTAAGAAATATTTTATATTCCTCTCTGCATTGTCTCCTGCTTCTGGATCCTTGTGCTTGATGGGTCCTGAATGTACACTCTGAAATGGGAAACCCATAACTGAGCTCCTACTACCTTCCATCTCACTGTCTTCCACATTAAGGAATGCCTGTTTCCTTGGAAATAATGGAGTTTAGGCACAGGAAAAGTGCTTATTAGACATGTCTCTGGAGATAGAGTTGCAGTTCAGGAAGGATGGGTTATATTTTGTGACCCCATAAATACCTTTTCCCTCTACACTTTTCTAGTAGCTGACAATAACAGTTGTATCTAATAGTTTTAATGGAGAAACCAGAGAGAATGCATGGGGAAGACAGGCTCTCTGAAGGCATTACCTCTCCTGGACCACTTCCCAACAATTGTGACTGAGACAAGCAATGGCTGACAGATAAATATATTATCAGTAGTGACAAATATCACACACCTCATTGAAGGGCCACATTTGGAAGTCACTGACACACTCACATGGGGAAGTAATAATTAAAAGGAGAGTATCTCCAGGAATCTCCAGATTTTCTGGGACAACTACATAACTCTTGGTAAATCCAGCAGAGAATATGGAGGTACTTCCCTATAATCTGAAATATAAACTGGAAAATAAACTTGCTATTTGCATGAGGAATACTGCACAGCAGCAGAGTCACATCTCAGTCCCTGCTACAGAACTTGGAGGAAGAAGTCTGATCCACTCCTCCTGAGATCTCAGGGGCCTGGAGCTCCAGGTCAGGAAAACTGCCAGTTCTCTGAGGTAGAGTTTTGATGGTGCAAAAATAAACTCTGATTGCATGGGAAATGGTGAAATAAATAAAAGCCTAATGTGGCCACTCTCTTTCCTCTGTTATAAACATATTATATTAGAAGCACACCCAATTTCTTCATCCTAAAATAACTCTGAGCACCACATGTGAGAATATTGTCATGGTACATGTTTTACATTTCAAGATACCCTACAAGACCACAGATATGGGGTCACATACAACACAGCACTTAAGAGCTGCATGACCTTCAGCAGACCGTTGGACTCTTCCCAGATGGTTCCTCACCTCTAGAATGAGAATGTGTATACCTATCCCTGGGATGCCATGGAAACACAAGAGCTAATGACCCTTCAAGTATGATGAGTACGGTGTTGATATTCAGTGATTTTGAATCAATTTTCATAACACTGAAGACTGATTTTATCATACACTACTCTCAGCACACATCTAAACAATTTCTCCATGCATCCATACCTTTCCTGGGCTCTGGTCCAGAGGAGAGATCATTGGGGAACCCCACCTCTCCCAGCAGCTCTTCCACCCCCAGGAATCTCCAAAGCTCAGCTATAATCTGGCTATTGAGTAATATTGTTATTACTGGAACACACTGTTTCTGCACAATAATCTACACTTCTGTGCAGAAAAGAAGAAGTCCTGCTAAAGTGCCTGAGGAATAAACATGTTTATGTCACTGCTCCTAACAAATCCTTGTGTAGCATAAGAACTGGTTTGAGGCTTACAGAAAGTCCTTCATCAGAGATGCTGTTAGGGGTGGTGCAATTGTGAATCCACATGTGGAATAATTTTTCATTGTGGGAACACTGTGCTGAATGCTGAAGATAATTTTTCATGGGTTAGATATTTCCATATGTCCTATTTGGTGAATGCATGCTGAGGTTGACATTGGTTATGTTAATTCAGGTGGATAAACTGCTGTGCATATAGTTTGTGTCACATTACACTTTATTCTATTTATTAGAGAAGTTGGGGGATTATAGAAAAATTGTCGACAACAGAAAGATTCACATACACCACCCACAATCAGCATCTTGTGCTGATGTGTAATATTTGTTATAATCACTAATAGCACATTCTAATAATTGAACTAACTATAGTCCATAGTATACCTTCAGGTTCACTGTTTGTGTAGTTAAGTTCCATCCATTTTTAAATTTTTATTCTGCTACTATATATATATTCTAGAATTTTTACTATTAATCACATTCAGATATATATACATCTAAATATATATATATATTTCACTGCTATTAATTACATTCAGAATATTCTGCTGCCATCAGCTCCATCCATTACCAAAACATTTCCATAATTCCAAATAGTAACCTTGTACATTTTAAGCCTTAAATTCCCATTCCCTATTGCCACCCCATCCATTGGAACTAGATTCTGACTCTGTAAGTTTGCTTATTCAAATCAGTGAAATCATAAAATATTTTTCCTTTTGTGTCTGACATTTCCCAGAACATGTTGTCTTCAAAGTTTATCCATTTTGTCACATGTATGAGGACTTCATTCCTTTTTACAGCTGAAAAAATATTCCATTGAATGAATATACCATACTTTATTTATTCATTCACCATGTGATGGACAATAGAGTTGCTTCCATCTTTTGACAGTTGTGAATGATGCTTTGAACATCAGTGATCATATTTGTGTGTGAGTCCTTTATTTCAGTTATTTTGGTTATATACCTGGTGGTGAGATTGTCGTGTCATAAGCTAATCACAATACTTAGCTTTTGGAGTAACTGCCAAACTGTTTTCCACAGTGGCTGCATCATTCTACATTGTCCCCAGCAATGAATGAATGTTCCTATTTCTCTGCACGCTCTCCAACACTTGTTATTTTCCATTTTAAAATAAATTAATAAGAGACGGTCATTTGTAGCGGCGCTGGAGGCTGTGTTCTGCTGGCACTGCCAAGACCGGTAGAGGAGGGCCTCCAACCGCTGCCACCCCGGGCCCGGGCCGACACCTCGCTGCTCTGCGCCTTGGGTGGGACCTGCCAACCCAGCGTGCCACTTATGCGTAGCCTAGCCCTCCCGGCGCTCCCCGAGCCCGGGCTCCCCACCTGGCTGCTCTTCCCCGGAATACGCTGGCCACACAGGTCCGGGGCCGGGCCTAGGACAGGCGGCGACGGCTCAGCTGGGTAAGGGTGTGCTCAGCAGCGTCCCCATGGCTGTGACTGGTGGCAGGATAGCTCCAGCCAGGAGAAGTGCCGGTTAGTGGGGGTTGGCGGGGGCGGCGGGGGCAAATCAGCGCTCACGATCAAGTTCATCCCATTCTATTTTGTAACGGATTGTGATCCAACCACTGAAGATTCCTATACAAAGCAGTGTGTGACAGATGACAGAGCAGCCCGGCTAGATATTCTGGGCACAGCAGGTCAAGAAGAATTTGGAGCTGTGAGAGGACAGTAGATGGGGAATGGCAAGGGTTTCCTGTGGGTCTTTTCAGTCCCATATAGAGGCAGCTTTGAAGAAATCTATACGTTTCAAAGACAGATACTCAGAGTAAACGATTGTGATGAATTTCTGATGATTTTAATTGGTAACAAAGCAGATCTAGATCATGAGAGACAGGTAACACCGGAAGAAGGATAGCAGTTAGCATGACAGCTGAAGGTCACATACTTGCAGGCTTCAGCAAAGATGAGGGTGAATGCAGGTCAAGCTTCCCATGAGCTGGTCCGGGTTATAAGGAAATTTCAAAAGCAGGAATGTCCTCTTTCACCAGAACCAATACGGAAAGAAAAAGACAAGAAAGGCTGCCATGTGTCATTTTCTAAGAATCCATGGACTTTAGTTATAATTGCCAGGAAAGCCCTCATCTTCTCCTCTCACCTTACAGGTTACATCTTGTTTACCTTTTTAGCCTTAGACAAGCAAAACTGACAAATATGATCACAATGTTAGCCTTAGACCAAGAAGTTGGCTAATCCTTTCTGTGAAGATAATACTATGGCCATTTCAAGACAACTTCAAAGGAAACACTAAGGCTACTTCTAAGATTATCTGATTCCTTTAAAATATATATCTATATACACAGTCACATTTTTAAGAGCTTACATTTTAAGAGGGATAAATCAGTTTTGGAACCCAAGCTGTTTGCCAACCTGAAGTCTTAGGTTGTGAAATAATTTTTAACTTCTGGAATCATGTTGTCTATTGTTACTCTAAACAGAAAATTAAAGAGGTTTTTTTAAATGTGAATTTTTGTCAATTTTTAACAATTTCTTTGAAAGCTTTAGTTAACCTTAGATGCTCTGAATTATATCTACAACAGTGAGACATCTCAGCCCTTTACTGATGCTACAGCTTTTGTTTTCCAGTGGCCAAAATACCAAAATGTTTATTGTGTTTATGGATTCAAAACTGCTTGTAAAGCCTTTATTGTTACTTGTACTATGGAAGATGATAATAGCCTATGTGGCCAAATATTTAGGTTCATTTTGGATGTAAGAATTTCATTGTTCTTGGTTTTTAAATTTAACTCTTCACAGCCATGTGGAGGGTAGAAATAAATAATTTCTGTCTGTCTTCCTTTTCAAGTGTTTCTGGATAAGGGATTCAAAATAAAAACTAAAACTTTTTTGTTTGATGTAATAGAAAATATGGAATTGATCTTTCCAGGGTCAGAGTTGATTAATGTTTTTGCTATATACTTTTATACATTATTTTCTTATCAAACTAGTTAACAGGTGTCTTTATATATTTGTAAGCAAATATGCTTTCACAGCATACCTTGTGTATATGTAAAGATAAGTATTTAATTCTCTGTTCACTTTTAACTGACAAAGAACAAAATTGGAAGCTACAGAAACTGTGGTAGAACTTTATCTGCTGTTCTGGTCCTGGTTGTACACACCTCTGGCCAGTCACACACCTACCTCCTCAAAGCGTCCCAGTAGAATACAGCTTACAGGATGAGAATCTGAAATCACTTTCAAATTTTCCTACAACATACTGACTTTTAGATGAAGTATTGTACCGAAATCTTTTAATTGACAATTAGTAAAACTATGGAGGACTTCTGATTTTGTTTTTAATTCCACAGATTGTGTTTAAACAATTCAAAAGTATGTTTTCCTGATTTTGAGATATGAAGTGGGATTGCACAGTTGTCACTTTATTGAATGTGTACAACAGTCCTGTGATTTATAAAGCATATACTTGCATAGCTTCAGGTGTTAGAATAAAAGTTGATCTGTTATCACATACACAAAAAATTAATAGTAGACTTTCTGATGGGTATGGAAAGGTGTTTGGTGGGTTTCAAATGCATTTCCCTGATGGTTAATGTTGTTGAGCATCTTTTCATGTACTTTCTAGATATTTGTATATATTCTTTGCAAAAATATCTATTCAAGACTTTTGTCCATTTTATAATTGGATTATACATCCATTTGTTGTTAAGTTGAATGGTTTCTTTATATATTCTGCA
Organism: Cabassous unicinctus; assembly: GCA_029593785.1. Classification (NCBI taxonomy): domain Eukaryota; kingdom Metazoa; phylum Chordata; class Mammalia; order Cingulata; family Chlamyphoridae; genus Cabassous; species Cabassous unicinctus. The sequence continues at coordinate 24,148 of JAQZBX010021360.1, forward strand.
TATTAAAATTTTATGAAATATATGGTTTCCAAAGATTTTTCCCTTGCGTAGATTATTTTACTTTTATTATAAAGTCCTTGCAGTGGCAAAGTTTTAAAATTTGATGAGACACCATTTATCTCTTTTTTCCTTTATTGGTTGTTCTTTGCAAGTAAAGTCTAAGAAACCATTGTCAAACAAAATGTTCTGAAGTTGCTTCTCCATGTTTACTACTAGGAGTTTGGTAATTCCAGCTCTTATAATTAGGTCATTGGTCCATTTTGATTTGATTTTTTTGTAAGGTCTGACGTAGGGGTCTTTCTTTTTTGTTCAAATAGAGATTCCGTTTTCACAGCATCATTTTTGGAAAGCTGATTCCCAATCAAGTGGGCTTGTGCTCTCCTGGAAAATCAGTTGGCCATAAATGTGAGGGTTGATTTTTGAACTCTAAATTAAATTCCATTTATTTATATGTCTTTTTTTCTGCCAGTACCATGCCATTTTTATTACTGTGGTTTTGTGATGACTTTTAAGATTGGGAAGTGTGAGCTCTCCAAATTAATTTTCCACTTTCAAGATTTCTTTGGATATTCAGAGCCCTTTATGTTTCCATATAAATTTGAGGATTAGCTTTTACATTCCTGGAAAGAAGACTCTTGGAATCTTTATAAGGATTGCATTGAATCTATAAATTGCTGTGGGTAGTATTGATATATTAATATTTAGTTTCCCAATCCATGAACATGGAATACTTTTCAATTTATTTATGTCTTCTTTGATTTCTTTTAACAATATTTTGTAGTTTTTCTTTACATCCTTGGTAGATGCATTCCTAGATATTTGATTCTTTTAATTGTTATTGTGATGGGATTTGTTCTTAATATCTTCTTCTAATTGTTAATCACTTGTATATGTAAACACTATTGATATTTCATTGTTGATCATATACTCCTCTGGTTGGCTGAATTCATTTATTAGTGGTAAGAGTTTTCTTCTGAGTTATTCAGGATTTTCTGTGTATAGGACCATGTCAACTGCTAAAAAATTTTGCTTCTGCCTTTCCAATTTGGATACCTTATATTTTATTTTCTTTCCTAATTACTATGGCTATAAATTCAGTACAATTTTGAATAACAATGGGCATCATTGTCTCATTCCAGATCATAAAGTGAAAAATTTAAGGCTTTCACCATTAAGGAGGATGTTATCTGTATGCTTTTCATATATGACCTTCAGCATTTGAGAGAGTTTCCTTCTATTCCTAGTGTTCCAAGTGTATTTTATCAAAAAAGAGTCCTGGAATTTTTCAAATGACTTTTCTTCATCAATTGATAGGATCTTTTTTATTCCTTCCTTATATTAATGTGGTGTAGTACATTAATTGATTTTTTATTTTGAAACAACTTTACATACAAGGTATAAATCCCAATTCATCATGGTGTTTGATTCTTTTAATATACTGTTAGAGTGGTTTGCTAGTATCAAATCTTGCAGACATTTGCCTCATGTTGTCCACCTCTATATTTTCTTACACTCCTTTCATTGTCTCAAGCCCTCAAGATGCTTTTGTCTGGAGTGCAAATACAGGGAGAAAGGCCACAATAAAGAGGACTTTTCCATATTTGTCTTTCCTAGCCATAAAATGGCCTGGGATGCATGAAGGGGGTGCAGAAGAGCTCCAGTGTACTCTGGAGAGAAGATGAAGTAGGTTGCCAAGAAACTCTTCCCACAACTCAACAAACTGAGCTTGGCCTGTCCAGCAAATGCAGCCCTTTTTCTCTCTTTCTCCCTCAGCCCTGAGGAAGAAGCATCTTTAAATCTCCTCTGACCTGGTCTTTGTCTGAGGCAGTTTGACACAATGGCCACCGTTTTATCCAGGCCTCCTGTGATCAGAAGCCACTAATCAAATCCCCATGATCAGTAATAAGCTGTGCTCAGCTATTGTCTTGGGAAAGTAAATATTTACGTCCCTTTCATTCACCCTCCAGCTTGCCAAGGACTGGACTCCATGGCAGCCTGCTCTGAGAGTGGAGAATGGACACTGTTAGCTGCCACATAGAGAGAGCAATTTACTTGTCTTTACTAAGGTTTATCAGCCTCTTCTTTCCATTCTTCCCTGGATGTTGTGGAATATTCTTCTGGCACTTGGAATTTCAAAATAGTTGTTTCATTCAGTTCCTGTGATTTAATGGTCATTCTTAAAGAAGGATTAAATCTTTGAGCTTCCAATTCCACCATCTTCCCACAACCCTGCCTATCCTTGTCACAACTCTTAATACCTTCTTAAATTCCAGGAATAAGTATAGCATAAGTAATCACACACAACATTGCATTGCCACAAAGGAGTCAGATTTGATACAAATGTGTTAAATGGAGATTCCTATTATGGATATACAACAAACAATATGTGCAGTGAAGGTCTCTCAGCATGTTTAAAAAGTGGAATCCTCAAGTAGAAATGACATTAACAATGAATGGCAAATGAGAATGGAAAATGTTGTTTGTATATACAAAACATGAATAAATTAATACATCTTTGTTTCTTTGTTTGATGGTTAGACAAATGTGTCATCCTGGCCAGGTAATGGTAGGGTAGTTGTTTGCTCAAGCAACCACTGGACTAATAGTAATGCAATACATTTCATGGACATTAATCATCAGTGAGTAGACTGCATCTATGGTTGACTACATGGACAATCAAGTAAGGAGATTGCCTCCAGAAATAAGTGATATATCATCCAATAAGTTAATGGCCTTAAAAGGAGTAGTTATTTCAGCCATCAGAGAGAGAATTCGCAACTCTACTTCAGGCAGTCAGCCTCTTCAATGGACATCATAGAGGGCCTTCACTGTACTCCCTGGCTCACAGCTTGACCTACAGAATTTATACTTGTGCATCATACAGTTGTGTGAGATAACTTTATAGAATCTCATGCTATTTATAGATATTTCCTACCAGGTCTGTTTTTGAGAATGCTAAATAATACAGCTTGGTATCAGGAGTGGCTCTTGAGTGCCAGAATTTTAAAAATAGGATTTCTGAATTGGTTCTGGGCTTTTTGCAATTGGATCTCTACTATGATCAGATTCAAGGACACATATCACTCTGTTTCTAATAATTGAGAGCCGCTGGATGTCCATTTTGTTGGTGGTAATAGAGATATGCAAAATATCATGACTGTATATGACTACTTCCATACATATAAGAGGAAAGTTTTGTGGAATTAAAAGATATTATGATGTTGGCTGGTTGTTCTTAAATGTGCTGGATAAAGTTATAAAAGTAAGGGATGAGATGAAAACTTCAGATTTTCAACTTATTTGCATATGAATGATGTGAAATTTTCTATAAGTGACATGAAAAAAAATTTTTATTTGTGCATTGGAAGAATTGAGATCTCTGAAAACCAGGCTGAGAATTGCAGTGTATGAGTAGGGGAGTTACAATACAAACTAAAATCCAAACTTTGCAGGGTGTCTGCTGTTAAAGTGAGGGCACTGAATGGAAAGGAATGGGATTCTGAAGATAGGTATGGAGACATATGAGTTGATGATGGCAGGGGGACATTTAAACAATAAATTCTGCTGAGGATTTTCCAGATAAACCTATAAAGATCTGCCCTGAAGAGACAGACACCCCACCTCCTGCCTGGCTTGAGGAAAAAGCCACTCAATCTCCAGCCTGCCCTGAGGAAATGGGCACCCTAGATTCTGCCTTTCCCAAGGAGTGTGCCATCCAACTCCCACCTGAAGAGATTAAGCCTGTCTCACCAGATGAAACTGCATGGGATTGCCCTGTGGTGATTTGGTTGCAAGACACCTCTAATGTTTCTTCCTACACACCATCACGTGTGCATTTTTCTTCCAGACCTCTAACTAGACTAAGGTTACAACAACTCCCAAAGACAAAGTACAAAATGTAACCCATGAAGGAGGAAGAATGTTATACTCCTAAGAACAGCATGGGTTTTCCAATTAATTTAGATAGAAATCAGGGGAATATCTGTAAGAATGAATATTAAGTGTATGGGATAATGATGGAAGGAATATAAAGTTGGACCAGGCTGAATTTATTGCTATGGGTCCACAAAGCAGAGATTCTTCATTCAATGTTGTAGCTTGAGAGGTTAGAAAGGGCTCTAACAGGTTGTTTGAGTGGCTGGCAGCAATATGTATCACAAGAAGGCTGACATTACCTGATGTGGAGATGCCAGAACTGCCCTGGTATATTGTAGATAAAGGGTTACAAAAGCTAGCAATTTTGGAATGTTGGAATGGATTAACTATTTAAAACTTGTCCATTCTCCCCAGGAATGCCCATAAGGCACACCTTTCACCAGTTCAGAGAAGAATAAATCTGTGAGACTACATCCATTTTCCCTGAAGAGCTCAATGGTTGCTCTTCTCTGTAGGTTATTACTGTGGGAATGGATGTCAATCTCCTAGGATCCTTAAACACTATGAGGATAATCAGCACCTGAGCAGGCAGAAGTCAAGTGGCAGCATATAACTTCAAAGACAAGATGGACATGGATACCCCAGTGAAAAGCATACTCCAAGCAGCAATCAAAATATTCTGAGCTGCATAGATCTATGCTGTTGGCTAACGGATCATGGGAAACCTAGAAGTAAGAGAGATGGGCAGTCTACTAAATTCCTACTTGATAAATATAAGGAAAAGCTTCTAGGTCAAGTAAGCAAAACTATAACTTGAATAACAAAAAAAAAAGAGTCATGGTCCCTTAATCAATTCCCATAGTTGAGGCAGTTTACAGAGCCAGAGCCTGTTGAATGTGTAATAATGTCCTTACCAGGGTAACTGTGCCTTGGGGAAAAAAATATGATCACACATTTCAGTGATTATTAGATACTGGCTCAAAAGTTGCATTAATTCCAGAAGACCCAAAATGTTACTGTGATCCACCATAGTGGCTTATGGAGGTCAGATTATTGAAGGTGATTTGGTTCAGATCCATCTCACAGTGGGTCCAGGGGGTCCCTAGACCCACTCTGTGGTTATTTCCCCAGTTATGGAATCCATACTTGGAATAGGCATTCTCAGCATCTGACAGAATCCCCACATTGGTTCACTGACTTCTGAAGTGATGGTTACTATGGTAGGAAAGGCAAAGTGGACATCACTAGAACTGTCCCTACCTAGCAAGATAGTAAATCAAAAGCAATACTGGATTCCTGGAGGAATTGCAGAGATCAGTGCCACCATCGATTGCTTGAAATATTCAGAGGTGATGATTCCTACCACATGATTCCCACCACATCCCCATTTGACACTCCTATTTGGCCTGTGTAGAAAACAAATGGACCTTGGAGGAAGACAGAGGGTTGTTGCAAACTTAACCGGGTGGTTATTCCAATTGCAGCAGTTTTTCTAGATATACTGTCATTACTTAAGGAAATCCACATATTCTATGTTACCTGGTATGCAGCTATTGATCTCACAATTGCTTTTTTTCTTAATTGCTATGTTTAGGGACCATGAAAAACAGCTTGCTTTCAGGTAGTATGGACAGCAATATACTTTCACTGTCCTGCCTCAGGGTATATCACCTCCCCAGCCTTGGGTCATAATATTGTCCAAAAGGAACTTGATCACTTCTCCCTCCCACAAGATATCACACTGTTCCACTATATTGATATCATGTTGATTGGATTTAGTGAAAAAGAGATAGAAACTAGTCTCAAATTATTGGTAAAGCATTTGAATGAGAGGATAGGAGATAAATCCAACAAAATTACAGCAGTGTTCCTCCTTGGTGAAATTTCTGGTTGTCCATTGTTGTGGAGCATGTCAAAATATCCCTTATAAGGTAAAGGATAAGCTGTTGCATCTGCCCATCCTATGACCAAAAAAGAAGCACAGCATTTATATGGCTTCTTTTCATGATGGAGACAGCAAATTCCTCATTTGAGTGTGCTACTCTGGCCCATTTATCACGGTAACAGAACAGCTGATAGTTTTGAGTGGGGACTGGAAAAAGAGGAGGCTCTGTTAGAAGTCCCACTTGTTGTACAAGCTGCTTTGCCACTTGGACCTTATGATCCAGCAGATTCAGTAGCTGGAAGGGTCAGTAGCAAATAAGGAATGAATCTGGAAACTTTTTAAAATTAATTTTTATTTTTAAAGAAGTTTTAGATTTCATAAATGCTACATAAAAAATATAAGGGATTCTCATATGTCCCACTCCCTCCCCTTCCCACACATTCCCACATTAACAACATCCTTCATTAGTGTGGTTCCTTTGTTAAAATTGATGAACACATGTGGCAGTTTGATATAGTTATGAATTCCAAAAATAAATATTGGATTATTCTTGTAAACTGGTCTGTTTCTCTGGGAGTGATTAAATTGTGATTAAGGCTTTGATTGGGCCACATCAGTAGGACATTGAGTCCCCACCATTTGGTGGATGGGTACTTAGAGATAAAACTACATGGCAGAGCAGAGGAGTTGTTTGGAGTTTTGAGCTGGAGTTCTGATGCTGAGTTTTAATGCTGGAGCCTGGGGAAGTAAGCACCCAGAGGAGCTTGGTCATGAGGAAGGAGAGAATGCCCCAGGAAAAAAGATGAGCCATTCACTTGATAGTCTACAACTGGCCTTGTGGAGAGAGTAGAGAAGCTGAGCCCAGAGAAAAGCAAGCCCTGGGAAGCAAGGAACCCAAGAAGCCTAAACCCTGGCAAATATCAGCAGCTGTCTTGCTCCAACATGTGGCCGTAGACTTTATTGAGGCAAGTAACTTATGCTTTATGGCCTGGTAACTGTAAGCTTCTACCCCACATATATACTCTTTATAAAAACCAACTGATTTCTGGTATTTTGCATCAGCACCCCTTTTGCTGACTAATACAGAATTTGGTACCAAGAAGTGAGGAACTGCTTTTGCAATTACCAAAATGCTGGAATTGTTTTATGAATGAGTAAGGGGTATTTTTGGAGGAATTGTGAGATGCTTGGTAGAAAAGACCTACAGTGCTTTGAAGAGACTGTTTGATAGTTATATGGACACTAAAGAGATTTTTTATGATGCCTTAGAAGTAAATGCTGAAACTATTATTGGGAACAGGAAGAAAGGTGATCCATGTTTTAAAGTTGCAGGGAGCTTAGCAAGATTAATTCCTGGTGTTTTATGGAAGGCACATTTTGAAAATATCAAGCTTGGGCATTTAGCAGAAGAACTTTCCAAGGTAAACTCGGAAAATGTGTCTTGGCTTATTTTTGCAACAAAATGCTAGAGGAGAGAAATACACTGAGAACTGAATTTTTGGGCACAAAGAAAATGAACTGATTTTGGAAATTCCAAGCCTCTGGAAATCAAGCTCCCAGACAATAGTGCCCCATTTGAGGACTTAACTAAACTTGGAACTTGTAAATCAGGATTAAAGATGCAGCTGTCTTGGAAAGTGTTGGTATGCATTTAAAATGGCAACCACCTCAAAATGGCGGATCCAATGACTCAGCATTGCGGCCTCCTCCCCCCTGCCCCTGTATTCCCCCAATAATACCTTATTTGGACATAAGCGGCCTACGAGCCTTGTGGGCACCACCCACCTCCCCTGCCAGGAAGCCCTTTACCCAGCAACAGCTGACTGTAACCAATCATCACACAGACACTGCCTCCAACCAATCAGCGGGCTACACGGTAGCCCTAAACTCTATAAATTGTACTGCACTTCCCTAATAAAGTAGACCTGCGCCACCAGCCTCATCTCCGCAGCTTCTTTACTGCATCGCCCTCCACACCGGATTCCCCCACACGCCTGCCAGGCCACCAGCTCGGGGTCTCCTCTCCCACCCAGAGAGAGAGACAAACCACAGCCTCCTTATTCTGGTGCCCAACGTGGGGCACTCCGTGTAGCTACCAGCTCGCCTCTTCGGATCCGGTAAGGGCTCCTCCTAGCCTCATGGCACGGCGGACAGAGCACCCTATGTCCACCTTCTCTCCCCTTCCCCTATTTCCAGAACTTGCAAAAACAAAGCAAACAATTGGCCATAGTTGCGCTAATGCTTAACCAGGGAGAAGGCTCCCCCAGCGTTTGGTTATCCATCATAATAGAACAGCCCTAGCACATGCCCCTTTCCCTTCTCCCGCTGCTAGCCACTGTCATTGGCCGCCACGCGCCTTTGGGACTAAACTGGTTAGTCAATGACGGGCAACCAGACTTATTCTCCATCACCGACAAGCACTCTGGGCAA
>JAQZBX010021361.1:0-32348 GCA_029593785.1 Cabassous unicinctus
AACTGACTGGACATTCAAGGCCCACAGATCAGGATGACCAGAAGGAGCTCCTTTGGCAAGGGGCAGCCATGGTGCTGGGCAGTGGAGAAGGGCTGCATAGGGCAACGTTTCTGTGAGGGAAGATGGTCCCTGACTGGGAACCAAGGGGTACTGGATTCCAGGGGTAGGGCTCAGCATTTTCCAGGAATTAAGGAACAGCAATTAAGGTCCCAGCAAGTGAAGCGGGAGGGAGGGTACAGAACGTACAGAACGGGGAGGGAGGGCCGGGGATGGTTCCTCCAGCTGAGGTGGCAACAGGGGAGCTGGCCCTTACCCACGCGCTCGCCCTTCATGGAGTCCCAGACATTGCAGTTGAAGTCGTCGTAGCCTGCAAAGAGCAGGCGCCCGCTGAGGGAGAAGGCCACAGACGTGATACCGCAGATGATGCTCTCGTGGGAGTAGGTGGTCAGCTCCTGGTCTGCCCGCAGGTCAAACAGGCGGCAGGAGGCATCATCCGAGCCCGTGCAGATGGCCTCTCCGTTGGGGAAGAACTGAGGATGCAGGGGGCAAGGGGTCAGGGCTGCGACCTGGGGTGGCCCGCTGCCTCTCCCGCCCTCTTCCTGGCTCCTGCCTGGTGGCTCCAGGCACACTGCTTCTCTCAGCCTGTCTGTCCCTTCCCCGGCCTGGGATGGGAAGCAGCGGCAGCATGGCTAGTCACAGCTGACATTTATTACACCTGCATGATGGCGGCTCACCTACACGGCCTCATTTGCTCCTCACTACAGCACTACAGGCCGGCATCGTTCCATGCTGCAGGTGAGAGCACCGAGGCTGAGGGGAGGTCAGCCGCTTGCCCAGGGTCCCCCGGCTAGAAGGGGCAGAGTTGTCCCAGACTCCTCTTAATAGACAAGTGGGGCTCCACGGATCAGGGGGTGTAAGAACAGCACCACGTAAAAATACATAACCCAACGCTCATCAGGAGACAACCTCAGGCAAACTCAATTTCAGCGAAAGTCTACATAAAATTGGTTCTCTTCAAAAATGTCAACTGCATGCAAATCAAAGAAAGGTGGAAAAACAGTTGTAATTTAAAGGTAACTAAGAAGATGTGACAAGGAAATGCAATGCATGTTTCCGGTTTGGATCCTGGACAGAAAAAAAAATGCTATTATTGAGATAATTGGTGAAATTTGAATATAGACTGTAGATTCTAATATTGTATTAATGTTAAATTTCCTGATTTTAAATATTATACTCTGCTTATGTAAGAGAATGTCCTTGTTTTTAGGAAATACACACTAAGGTATGTACGGGGTAAAGAAGCATATCTGCAACTTACTCTCAAAAGGTCCAGAAAAAAATATGTATCTATCTATCTATAGATCTATGTCTTTGTACATCTACTTCTCTACAGAGAGAATAAAGCAAATGTGGCAAAATATTAACAATTAATGAATCTGGGTGAACAGTATATGGAAGTTCTATTTGTTGGTCTCACAACTTTTCAGTGAGGTGAAATTATTTTAAAATAAAATACCGAAAATAGAACAGGCTAGGGAAGTCATGGGAGGGGAAGAAGGACGGGCTGGCTGAGGTGGTGCTGGGCAGTTGAGCAGGTGGGGAGCTCACGCAGATGGCATTGATGTCCGACTCGTGGCCAGTGAAAGTCTGACGGCAGGTCCCTTCCCGCACGTCCCACAGCTTGGCGCTGGCATCACAGGCCCCGGAAATGAAGAATTGGAAGTCAGGAGATACAGCCAGGCTCATGCAGTCACCCGTGTGTCCCACAAACACAGTCTTCTGCTGCCCAGTCTCAATATCCCACAGGGCGCTGCCAGGAAGGAGAAAGAAGTCACAGAGAAAGGCCAGCACAGGCCTGCCTCCCCAGCCCCAGCACCCGCAGGGGTCAGTCCTCACCACGTGGTGTCCCCTGAGCTGGTCACAATGTTGTTGTCATCCAGAAAGCGGCAGCAGGAGAGATAACCTGGGGGTGGTGAGAGGACAGTGCCCTGGCCACAGAGCCACCACCCATGGGGGCCTGGACCCCTCGGGGTTGGAAAAGAGGGTCCCGCTCACCTGCGTGAGCAGACAGCTCCCGGCTGACCTTGACATTGCCCTCCCGCGATTTGAGGCTGTAGATGGAACACATGTTGTCCAGCCCCCCACAGGCCACAAAGTTCCCCGACGGGGCGTAGGCACAGGTCATGACCCACGAGGAACGCAGCGGGATGGCGTGCACCTGCGGGGAGGGCGCAGTGGGCAGAGGCAGGGCCTGAGCGGAGCCCCTGGGTGGGGAGGGAGGGCGGGACGGTGAGCATAGTGCCCCCAGGAAGGGGGTGGCGGCAGAGGGCCAGGGGGCAGGCTGGTACCTTGTTGGTGGTATAGGTGTCCCACACGATCAGCTTGCCATCTTGTGAGGCACTTACCAGCAGCCTGGGAAGAGGGCACCCATGTCACCTGAGTTCTTCCTGCCTTCCCCTCCCCTCTTGGCACCTCTCAAGCCTCACTTGGAGTCAGTGGCCCAGTGCATGGCATAGATCTTGGCCAGGTGCCCCCTTAATGTCCGCCGCGTCCGCATCTGGACTCGTCCCACGACCTCTAGGCCAGACACCAGCTGCAGAGAAAGGGGTGTTAGACATTGGGGTGAGCAAGGTATATGCCCAGATCTCAGCATCACTTGATGGGTAGAAGTTTCAGCTCTGTGCCAGACTGTAAGTCAGGCTCCCCCTGTCCCCCAGCCTTAGAGAAGTAAGTCCCTGCCCTGGGGCAGCTTAAACTAGCCCAGGAGACAGATGCATTACCAGTAGCAGCGTGTTGGCAGATGTTAACAACCGCCTGTCCCGTGGGGGTGGGGTGGGGGAGGGGCGGGTGATTTCCATGATGTCAGTCCTCCCATCTTGGCCAATTTCAAGGTGCCAATGTGCGGTCACTGAATGCAGACTTGGGGAGAGATGAGCACAATCGCCTCTCCCAAGCTGGGCGGTGCCGGCTGGGGTACACCTCTGGGCATCTCCAGGACCCAGAACCGCACCTCCTGACACCCATGCTCCCAGGCCCCTCAAACTCTAACCAGCTTCCAGACTTAGGCTGGGGCTCCAGAGGTGTCAGCTAGACTTGCCCTTGACTTGCTTTGTGGTCTGGGCAAGTTACTTAACTTCTCTGAGCCTGTTTCCTCAATTTGTAAAATGAGCCTTATTCATAATACCAACCTCTCAGAGCCATCATGCAAACTCAATGAAAGTATGTACCGAAGCAACTTAGGTAAGTGTGCTGTGAATGTCTGCTCATTATTAACATTTAATCCAATCTAAGATACCATCAACTCTATGAAGCACCATTATTTTACACATCACTAAGAAAGTAAAAATGCCAATTTTAATTGTAAGGCATCATCCATTGTTGGATGCATCTTGAGTTCAGAGATGTCAAAATGTGAAAAAAAAAAAGTACAGCTTAGAACTGGTGAAAACTTTACTAGACAACTATCAGCAACTGCCGTCTTAAGGGCCTATACAAAGCATTTTCACTCTCTTCACCCTCGCGACCCCGCAAGGGGGCACAGTCACTCTTGTTTTGTGGGCAAGCGTCTGTCTTGGTATCTTTAGCTTCCGATGGGTGCCTGGCCTGAGTGGGTCTCACTAAATGTTTGTTGACTGAACTCACAGGTGCCATTCCTCACTCCAAGGGCATGCTGTGCCTAAAGCCCGGGCACCTGGTTGTTGCTGATAAGGGAGACCCCTCCCCTCCTCTCCCCCCCATGCCCTGCCCTCAGGGGGACAGGAGATCTCACCTCCGCCATGGTAATGTCAGCACAGGCTTTCCTGGCATCCTGGGGGGAAGCAGACGTCAGGGGAAGGTAAGGCTCTGGTGGGGGAGGGGAGGAAGTCCATGGGCCTCTGAGGTAGATGAACTTGGGGTTCTGAGGTTGGGAGGGTCTCAAATATGAGATCCAAGTTTAGGAAGTTTCTGACCACTTCCAGGCCAGGGGTGTCTAAGGTGTCACAAGAGCGAACCCAGCCCCTCCCCCGCAGGCCAGGGACTCCCTCATGTCCCTGGTTCTGTGCTTTCTGGGGTCCCCCAGTGGGAGGGCTCTGGGGTTACTGCAATCTGCTTCTTGAGCTGTTCTGCTTCCTGCCGCAACTGCTCCATCTCCCCCATGGCTGACAGGTTGAGGGGCAGCTCCTGCTCCTGCCAGGAATATGGGGTAAGTGCTGGGAAGCCCCCCACCAGGCCAGGTTTCTGTCCCTCACACCCCACACCGGCTCCTCATGAAGGCTGGCGCCCACTCCAAGAAATAGAGAAGTGACTGGGGTGCCTGCACCCCTTCCCAGCCAGGCCCTACAAGTTCCAAGTCCTGGGCATCCAGCCCCAGCCCTACCTGGACCCTCCCTCAGACCCCCAAACCCAGAGAGCAGAGCCCAGGCCAGCTCCCACTTACTTGGGCTCTGACTGGACCTCTCTCAGGTTTCCAGCTCCAGTTCCCAGGCGCCTCCTCACTCCCTCAGCCGCGACGTCCGTCACCTGCCGGGGCTCTGCTGCCAGAGGAGCTGGCCTGGCCTGGCCCTGGCTGGGGTGGGGGGTGGGGGAGCACTGACAGGGAAGGGTAGGGCCGGCAACGTCAGACAAATGAAATCAGCGGGCTGAGGTGGGGCAGAGGGACAGGGAGGGGTGGAAGCGAGCGTGGGGCTGGAGAGGGCGGCAGCCCCTGACAACAAGCCTGGAGAGGGAGGAGGGGCTGCCGGGGGTGCTTCCCTGGTCAGTCTCTCTGCAGGCAGAGCTGAGAGCATCGGGCCCCACGGATTAGAGCAAAGCTGTGAGGGTTAGGGCTAGGGTCTGGGAGGGCTGCAAAGGAGCAGAAGCAACCACAGCTCGTGCCCCCCACTCCACTGGCCCCCACCAATGGTGATGATCTTGGCAGTGAGAGCTCATCTCCCAACCAGTCCAGGAGCCAATACAAGGGTGATAGATGGCCACATTGTCAATATCTAAAATTTCGTCCCTTTGCTCAGGGGAAGCGGTCTCCGGTGAATATGGGGAGGGTGCAGGCAGGAGCTGAGATTAGAAGGGACTGATCTGGATAATCCTCCTTCTGGACAATCCCCAACCAGCTGCCCCAGGGTCTGATCCTGGGGGGGGGGTGGGGGGTGCAGGGGAACCAGAGAGGAGGGACAGGCTGCCTCTGCTTCGGGTGGAGAAGGAACTGCAAGTGGAGGACAATGCCGTCCCCTGCCCCCCAGTCGGACCTGGCCCCCTCTTTGCCCCCACGACTCACGGGCCCTGCCAGGGCTGTGAAGGCAGGAGTCAGAGGCCCCAGGCTGCCCCCAGCCTCAGCCAAGCTCAGCCAGGGACGGCAGGGCTGGGAGGTAGAGGCCCAAGGAGCAGCTGTCAGGGGCTTTTTTGCATAAGGAGGGTCCGTTTGCATGAGGAGAGCAGGTGGCTGAGATTTCCCTGACAAATTCCTGACAAATTCCTGACAAATCGTAGGCTCGCGAGGCCCCGCCTCTGGGAGGGCCAGAGACACCTGTCTCCTCCCAGGCCAGCCATAGCCACCCCCATCTCCAGCTACCACGGAAACCCTGAGAGACCAGACGGGGCCCCTGGCTGAGGGATCTTCGTGTTCTTTATTGCACAGGCTGGGAGAGGGGAGCAAGGTTGTCCTCCCCGCCCCCCACCCCCGCCCCGTCTTTCCCCTCATCCTCATTTCAAGCATTCAGCTCACCACCACCCCTGCCAATTTTTTTTCCAGGAAGGCATGGTGTCCTCTGTCTGTCCTGGGGCTGAAGCTCTAGGCTGGTCTGTGCAGCCCTCTGAGGCCAGGGCTGGGATGGCCCTTGTGGATCTCCAAGATGGTGGGGTACAGGGACAGAGAGCTTGCTGCTCTGCTCCAGATGTCACACGGGGGCTTCTCACGGCCCGGGCAGAGAGGATGCCCTTCACAGGTCAGGTGGCCGCCCCGTCGAGGGGCTGCTGCAGCCCCTCACAGCTCCTCCCGGACCCGAGGCGGCTTCCCAGCCTTGCCTTGGACCCGCTGAAGCCTGCGGCCGGGGGGCTCTGGGGAGGGCGCTCTGCTGGGCATTTCCTCCTTCTCTTCCTCAGTCTCCTCTGGCTCCTGCAGCAGCTCTTTGGCTTCTGTCCACTCCTGGGGGTGGGGTGGGAAGGAGAGTCTGGCTCGGTGCCTGAAGACCCCCCTGCCCCTAGGACCTTCCCACAGCCATCTCAGTTCCTGTGCCTCCCTTGTGCGCGTTCTCGATGGCTGCCCATGCCCCCTTCGCACACAGAGAGCCCACACCCCTTTCCAATCCCGCACCCCTCACCTGCTCCCTGTGCTCAGGCGCCCACGTGTGCCACAGTGCCAGGGCACAGCGCCGGCCCCGTGTCACGGCCCACACGCCATGGGGATTCTCCCCGCCGGAGCTGAAGGCCACGAGGCGTCCGCAGCGAGGGCGAACCCGAGCCTGTGGGTGCGGCAGGTGCCGTTTCAGGGGCAGGCCCTCCCAGACAGCCTGGTCCCCAATCCTGGAAGCAGGGTGGGCGGTGGGCCACAGAGAGGTCCACTCTCTTGCTCATCAGGTCCCATTCCTTAAATCAGGGACCAGCTTGGGGCACGTGGGAAATCGGCCTCAATTTGGGGAGCAAAAATGCCAGATGAGGCGGGAGCCAGAGGGAGAAGGCACCTCCACGGGGGGTCTCCTGTTGGTTCTCTCCCCGAGCACCCTGACTTTTCCAGCCCAACCCTTTAAATCCAGGGTGTGATGAAATCTGAGGCCATGGGTGCAGTGCCCGAATCTGGGAGAGGGGGATAAGGATCTTGAAGACATTTTTCCACCCCAAGGAGGGCCTGGATTATAGGTAGCTGGTAGGTAAGTAGGGGAGGAGGTAATTGGAGAAAACAAAGCACTAGATAATTAGATATCACTGCACCTCTCCTCCTACCCAATTCCAGGCCCCAGTTTCTACCTGGAAATTTCCATGGTCCCAGAATTGGGGAAGAAGTAGTAATACCACCTAAGATTTATTCATTGTTTATTCTTGCCAGGCCCTGGCTCATTCTTTTAGGTGCCTTATCTGATTTACTTCTTACAACAACCCTTTAAAATAGGTACTGTTATTATCACCCCCATTTAGGAAATGGAACCTCAAAAAGGTTAGGAAGCAAAAGCTGAACTCTGGTCTCAGTACAGCCTCTGCTGTGAACCACAGTGCTCAATGCTGGAAGGAGGAAGGACTGTTTTCAAGTTTCACAGGTCCCAGGAATAGGGACATCGGGATCCCGGCAGGACCCCTACAGGTTGTGCATCACCCCATCCTCCTTTAGGAGCCGCGGCAAACACTGAAGGCAAGGTCTGGAGGGGCCACTTAGAACCTACTGGAGTGGGGAGGGCGCTTAATCAACCTCTGCTGGGAAAGCCCCAGCTGGGGGCAAGGAAGGCTGGGGGGCCTGGCAGGGAAAGAGTGAAGGCTGCCCCAGCCACTTCCCTGTATTTGCCTCTAGGAACCTTTGGTTTTGAATCTTGACCCCCCAGCTGGGCTCCATGTCACCCCCACGCACCGTGACAGTGAGGGCGTTGGGCTCCGTGAAGAACAGGTCCCCACCCTGGAAGTCATCGTTGAGGTAGAGTAGTCCACTGGGGAGGGGGGAAGACAAGAGGAAGTGAGACCCCAGCCCAGGCCTGCTGTGGGTGCCCCTCCTCTTCCTGCTTGCCTGTGTCCTGGGGGGGCCGCCCACCTGTAGTCTCGATAGGTGTAGGCTGGGGGCTCCCGCCAGCACTCTCCCGTGTCGGGGTCCAGGACGCAGTTGTCTGCGTGCACTGGGTGACTCAGGTCCATGCGCTGCTCCTGCTCTCCTAGGACACGAAGGGCCTAGAGAATGCCTCTGTGTCCCCGTGCCCACCCACCAGCCCTGGGGGCTCACACCTCCCCCCTGTTGCTCCTGGGATCACAGCTGGGAGAGAAGCCAGGCCCCCACCCAGGCAGGGGACTCAGGGTCTTTGAAGACTGAAGGCCACCCAGACTGGGGGTGCTGAGGGTATGCAGTGCTGGACGGAGGAGCGGCCGGGGTCCTGGGTGGTTACCTTCTATGGCGCTGCGACACACCAGGTGGGTGAAGGAAAGATGCAGGGGCCGTTCCGGGGAGAAGTAGGCCTGTGTCAAGGTCCGTACTCGCTCACTCACCTCCAGAAGCAGCTTAGCACCCTGACTGCCCACAGTCCCAGCCCGGGCCAGCTGTAGGTGGCGAAAGTAAGGGCAGGAAAAGAAAGGGGCAATGGAGGCGGTCCCAGCCCTAGCCTCTGCCCCACTTCCCCTGCTCTCCACCCAGGGGTTTGGAGCTTCCCAGCAGCCAGTGTTCTCCATCAGCTCAAGCTGCTGCTTCCATCGGCTCCATGACAACAGGTCTGCACATCTCAGAACACCCCCTTCCCCAACCCTGAGAGGACCCAGGAACTCTCTGCTCCGCAGGAGAAGCCCAGGCCCTCTTGCCCAGCCCCTGCATACCCTCTTCTCCAGGTCTGGGCTTCACACCAGGGCCTGGGTGCCTCCTCTTACCTGCGCAGCCTTGAGCACCGTGAGCCCCTCAAAGCGCTCATGGGGGGTGTGAGGAGAGCGGCGGCCGCGATAGCCAGCCCGGGCTCCAGCCCCAGCTGCATCCTGAAGAGGGAGGGGGTTTACCGAAGTCACTCTCCCCTGTCCTCAGGCTCTCGGCCCCTCATGGCCCACAGGACCAGAAGACCTTCCCTCTGGCCCTCCCACTCCCTGGAAGATGCTGGAGGCTCCCATGGTTCTCTTGCAGCTCCTTGTCCTGAGCGCCTGTCCTCAATCTCTGGAGAGTTTCCCACAGTAGAGAGGGGGCCTCTGAGAATATAAGGACAGTTGGGAGGGGAATGGCAGAGCTGGGGACCAGGGCAGGGAGAGCTTGACCATCCCTGATTCACAAATGAGCCAAGAATAGAGGAGTCTCTCTGAAAATAGGACCCAGCGGGAAGTTCGACAGGCTGGGTTCTAGTAGGAAGTTGACTTGAGGAGGGGGCACAGCCTCTTCCAGAGTATCACTCTCTGACCACCCCCACCTGACACTCCCTCGGTGAACCTATGGACCCTGTGGCTTCAACCACCTCTTGCTGCCGAGTCCCAAGTATCCAAGCACCTGTAGGATTCTCATCACCTGAGAGCCTCCCAGTACTGGGATATCTAAAAGTGGGATCATTCCCTCCCCCGACCCCCATTTTTCTGTCTACTCTTTGAATCTCAGTTAAAGTACCACTCCTTAGTTACCCCTGTAAACAAACATCATCTCTGAGACCACCAGGTCTACCCTTCTACTGTTGTATTCATTCATTCCACAAAGCTGTACTAAGCACCTATGCGTGCCAGGCACTGCTGTATCTACTGGGGACACAACCATGAACCAGGGCTCCCTGCTCTCATGGATCTTATATTTTGAGATAAAAAATTAAAAAATAAATATGTGAATGAACATTAAAGAAGGATTAGGTGACAACCTTGAGAGTGCCCAGGCAGGAGCCGGGGACAGCTAATTGATGAGGTAATATCTAAATTGAAACCAACTGATGAGAAGACAACACTTAAATAGCTGAGGAAAAAATGTTCCAGGCAGAGGAAACAGCAAGTGCAAAGGCCCTGAGGCCAGAATGGCTTTAACGTGATCAAGGAACAAAAGAAGATCCGAAACCTGGGAGTCATCCTTGCCTCCATCCTTTCATCATCTTCCACATATACGCGGTCCTTAATTTCCTTATCTCTGATCTCCTAAATACTTCTCCTCTGTCTCTTTCTCTCCACTCCCTTGAACTGAGGATCTGGCACTCTTGCATCACTCCAGAAGTCTCCCCCTACTTCTAGGCTTTCCTCTCCCATTGCATTCCACACACTGCTACCAGTAGGATCAACTCAATACGGGAACATGAAAGGCCCTCCTTAGATCCTCCATGAAAACATGGATGAGCCTGGAGGACATTATGTTGAGTGAAGCAAGCCAGACACAAAAGGACAAATACTGTATGAATGCGTTACTATGAACTAAATACATTGTGTAACATATTGCATGACCCCATTTATATAAAATGTAAATATAAGTCAATTTATAAAGATGAAATTAGATTAGTGGTAATGTTGGGCTGGGGAAGGCAAGCTAAGGGGTATGTAGTTTTTTTTTTTGGAGTAATGAAATGGTCCTAAAATTTTTTGTGGTGATGAATGCACAACATTGTAATTATACTGAAATCCATTGATTATACACATTGCATAGATAGTATGGTATGTCAACATATCTCAATAAAACTGCTGAATAAATAAATAAATAAATAACTGTGCAAGAATAGCCAGAAATAGCAGCTATGTACAGCAGGGGAAACAGAGAGTTTGAGAGGTGAAGAATTTTCTTGTTTACTTGTTTGTTTTTTATTTATTATTATTGAAATAATGAAAATGCCCTAATGATTGAAGTGATGAATGCACAACTCTGTGATTATAACAAATACCATTGATTGTACACTTTGGATGAATTGTATGCTTTATTAATATGTACCAATAAAATTGATTTGTTTATAAAAAAAAAATCCTTCAATAGCTGCCCACCATCTATGAATAAAATCCAAACTCCTTGCTCCGGTACAAAAGGCCCTTCACCGTATTTCCCCTGCCTTCACCTCCAGCCTCTCTCCCTCATCCCCTGAGCTGTAGCTTGATGATGAAAGCAACAGCTAACACTGAGCATTTCCTGTGGTTTCCCAAGAGCTTTACCATGCACTAGCTCATTTAATCCTCACAACAATCCTACCGCAAAAACAAACCAGAACAAAGCAAAACAAACACTATTATTAGCCCCATTTTACAGATGAGGAAAGTAGGCTCAGAAACATTAAAGTAAATCGGCCAAGGCCATAGAGGTAATAATTGTTGGAGCTGGCCCTGGCTTTTAACCCCGATGCTCTATAGCAGTTTCCAGAATATACCGTATTCTTCTCCTTCTCAGGCTGTCCTTCCTTTCCTTCTCTGCATGGTTAATTCATCCTGAAGGCTGATCTCAGACACCACGTCCACTGCTAAGCCTTCTACCATTTTCAGTTTTGGTGCTTGTATTTGGATGAGTACGTACTTCTTTTATCAGACTTATCATCTGCCTGGTTATGTGTCTCCATGGCTGTTTCCTTTATACAGTGAGCTCCTGAAGGGAGAGGTCTGCATTCATCTACCGCTCCCCAGAACCTAGCAGTTTCTAGTACACAGCAGGTACTCGATGAGTGTGTGTGGACCAAACGTTAGCCTCGAATAAGAACTAAAGACACAAGCTTCACACTGTGGTAGACTCGACCTGGTGACTATGGTTCATTCAACCCATACTAGAACAGATGCGATGGATGCGTGTCTGCTGAGCCACTGGCCAAGCCGACAGGTAAACTAGCGGCTAACCAAGGAATCCTTTACTGAAAACTCTCCCATCTGTATGCCTTTATGTTTTTTCTTCTGTCCCTCCTATTAATTTCTAGCAAAATTCCTTTGCCTATCCCTTGTCAACTACATTAATAGGAAAAGGAACTTGCGCGCAGCTGAGAGGCAGCGGCCAGCACAGTCCCCGCTGGAGAATCAGGGCAGAGCAGAACAAGGTAGGAGCAGGCCAGGAGCGAGGGAGCAGGCAGCTGTGCCCGACGGCCCCTCACCAGGCTTCTTACCTTGGCCAGCTGCAGCAGCAGCCCGCACTCGGCCGTGGTGAGCAGCCCGTCGAGCACCGCCCGCTCCGAGCCATTCAGCTGCCTCGCATCCTGGGTCAGGGTCACTCCCTCCAGGAGAAGCGTGTCTGAAGGGGAAAGTCAGGGTGGAGGTGACACCTCGAGGCAGGCCCAGCAGCACCTGGCAGTCCCCAGACCCTTTAGGCTCCTGCCGCCCACCCTCCCAAGAACTCACCCTTCCAGTGGGTTAAGGGCTGCAGCTGCGGAGGCTCATGGTCCCAAGGCCTCTTCTCCTGATCCTCTCTCAGGGGTGAGAGACAAGCTCAGTGGATGCACAAGACAACCTCAGCCTCCCCAGCCCCAGGAACCCTTCCCTTGCCTTCCCAAGAAGGCCAGGCCCCTCCCACCATAGGGCAGCTCCTACCTGAGCTTTTCTCTAAGTGCCTCAGGGATGAAAGCTGCAGGGGTCCAGGGATCCTGGCAAGGGTCAGGGAAAAGTCTATCACCCACCAGGTTCAGCCCCCTGACTCCCTGACATTAGACTTGGAACTATCACATTACAGTTCTTCTGCTTCCAGAGGGGAAGGCAGAGGTGGGAAAAGCCCTGGACTCACTGTCAGGAGACCTGGACCCCAAAACAACCCCAACAGCATCAGCAGCTTACACGGCACTTACCATTTATCAGGTGCAATGCTAAGAGCTCTCTACGTGCAAAAAGGAATTTAGTATTTCATCTTTGCAATAGTGCAATGAAACATAGTATTAATGTACCCATTTTGCAACCTAGAACCCTGAGACACAAAGAGGTAAAGTAACATGCCCAAGATGACACAGGGAGCCAGTGACAGAGCTGGGATTTGAACCAGCTTCAGTGCACGCTCTTAACCAGTAGTTCTCAACCAGGACAACGGTGCCCCCCGGGGGGCACGACACTGGGCAATGTCTGGGAACATTTTTGGTTGTCATGACCCAGGGGTGCTATTAGCGTGAGTAGAGATCGGGGACCCTGCTAAACATCCTATGATGCATAGGACAGCAACAAAGAATTATCTGGCCCAAATGTCAACGGTGCCAACGTGGAGAAAACCTACTCTATGCGCAGAGCACTAGCCATGGATAAACTCTGCCCTTCCGCTTCCTCTCATAAAACAGCAAGAAGAGTAAAAGCAGCAGCTGCTGAGCTTTCTGTACGTTATAGCAAATGCTACGGTGTCAAAAGCCCTGTGAGATACGTGTGAGTCTTCTGCTATCACAGATGGGGACACTGGGGCTGGGGCAAGCTAAGGTCCAGAGATTGCCAGTGGCCGAGTCAGGACTGACACTCGGGTCTGCGTGGCCCGAAGCCACCCTTGGCTTTAGGACACTGCCCCGTACAGCTGGCATGACAGACTCCCTTCCAAGTCTCACAGGGTTGGGGAAACACCAAAGGAGAACAGGGGCATGCAGCGACTCACCGGGTCCTGGAAGCTGGTGCCCAGGTGCTCCATGGCGTAGTAGAGCTGCCTCTTTTCACCCAGGGATCGAAGGACGAAGCGCTGGATGTCCTGAGCAGGGGCGGCCGGGAGGGAGGAGATGAGGGGAGGAGAGGTTACGTGGGGCAGGAGAGGTAAGGCTCCGGGAGAAGGGCGGGGCAGCTCCAGGTTCTAGGGACCCCTCTGCTCCACTTTCCTCTTGGAGCAGCTTCAGAGTGTGGGGCTCAGCCTGGGGAGGAGAGCGCGCCCGGTGTAGAGGGGCAGAAACGCTGGGGCTGGACTGGAGGTGCAGTCTGAAGTGGGGGCAGGGAGCTGAGGTAGAAGTCAGGTGCTGGACTTGGGCTTGTGTCTGGAGCTAGAGTGCTGGGGTAAGAGGCCAGAATAGGGGCGGGGCCCAGGTGACTGCTCAGGGGAAGCCTGGGGGCGGGGTTACCTCTCTGGGCCCGAGGCCGGGTCTCGGCCCCCCCAGCTGGGCCTGGTATCCCTTCAGAGCCTCCTTGGCAGCCTCATCCTCCGGGTAGAAGAGCAGCACACTCAGGACATTTTCCATCGCCTGGGACAGATTCCCCACTGGAGATGGAGTCACAGGGTGAGGTGGGGTCAGAGACAGAACCGCAAAGATCCTCGGGCAGAGACAGGTGGGCAGAGGCAGAGCAGGAGAAGGTGGTCTCCCAGTGGCAACCGATTCCAAGAGGCCCCTCCCGCCCGGCACACAGGCTCATCCACTGCGGCTCTCGGCTCTCCATAGCTTCCTCAAACATACCTTAGCTGGGCAGTGTTCAAAGAGGAGGAAGAGAGGAGAAAGCAAAGGGAGGTGAGAAGCTGCAAGGGTAGAAGGACATCTCCTGAGCTTTTCTCAACGGCGCGAGAGAAGGAAAGTAAGTTAGAGTCCTCCTGAAGTGACCAGTCCCCATGGAGCCATGACAGTGAAACTATAGGTCCAGAGACAGAGGGAAGGGGTGGAGACTTGGGCTCAGGATGCCCTTGGGGACAGATCTTCATTCCTCCCGTTTCCAACCTGGTCACCCCCAGGGCCCTCCCTTCCCCAACTGACCCTGAGCATGGGCCTCGTGCAGCCACCTCAGCTGGCGGGGAAGGAAGTCAGGGACAGGGGAGCTGCGACCAGGACGTGTGGCTGTGTCACCCACACAGCGCTGCCGGCACTGCAGGACCCGAATCCAGTGCCCTGCAGAAGGCACATTCGGGCCACTCAGCCCATGCCCCTCCCCCTGGCACCCTGAAGCCCCCACATACGCCCAGGCCCTTACCTGCAATGGCCTCGTAGAGGCCCCCCTGGCTGCCGGCCCCTTCCTCCTCCTCCTCCTGCTGCTGCTCCTCAGGCCCCTCGCAGCTGGCCCGGCAGCTCTCCAGCTGGGCCAGGCTCTCCTGCAGAGCCTCCTCCAGCCTGGGCAGTGCCAGCCCTGCCTCCTGCTGCCCCAGCAGCTCCAGCGCCGCGTCGTAGGCCGCCTGTTGGGGAGGGGAGTGGTCAGTCACCTGAGACCCTCGAGAGGGCCAAACAGGGCTGGGAAGTAGAAAGAAGGTGTGGGGCATGGGTCTTCTTTGGGGGCATGTCCCACCTCCCCTTGGGGAAGGCAGGGTGGACCTCAGAATCAGAATGTTGCACCACTGGGCTGTCATAACCATCTAGGAAGGAAAGTAAGTCCCACAGAGGGGCACCCAATCCAGGGTCACTCAGGACCAGGACAGGGGTCTCCTGAGGCCCATGCTGCGTGCGACCACCGTCCAGTGAGGCCTGAGTATCCAGCCAGGCAGAGGCTGAGGGCAGGACAGGGGTCCGCTGAGAGCTCACCCAGTGCGGGGGCGTCTCCAGGTCCCGGAAGCTCTGGGGCTGAACCCGGGACATCCGCCGGTACTTAGCCATGTCCTCCCGCATCTGCAGGTGTGTTGGGTTCGCTACAAAGAAGGTGTGTGCGGCGGCCACTGCCAGGTCCAACTTCTTCAGCTGAGGAGCCGCAGGAAGAAGTCAGACCTCCGTCCCCTCTCCAGCCTCCCCATCCCAGACCCCCACGCTGGGACATTCCCTGGAGCCTTAAGGAAGACTTGGGAGTCAGAACTTCCCCCACCCCAACCTCCTGACCCCCCTAGAGACCAACACATTGCCAATCTCAGGAGTTGGTAGCTAAGGAAAGAGGGTCTGAAGTGGGTGGGACATGAGCAGAGTGCCCTCGGGTCTCAGTCTGGGCAAAAGGTGGAAGTGATGGCTAAGCGAGTGGGGAGTGGGAGAGACCTGAGCGCCCAGAAAAACCCGCAGGTCTCTAGGACCCGGAGCTGAGGTGAGTGTAACCAGCCCCTACTCCACCCCCAGCCACGTAGGCAGCAGCTATCAGTCCCAGTAGCTCAGATCCCTCAGGCTTGCCCCTCTCCTCTTACCTTCCGGAAGCTGCGTCCCGCCCCAAGCAAAGGCTCGCACTTGACCACCCCTATCACGCTTCCCGTCCTCCGGCCGCTCCTGCCCCCCCACCCCCACCCCCGGCGCTTACGTCCACTTAAGTTTCAGTAACAGATACGAACCCAGAATTTCAGGCCCCTTCCCTCCGTCTTCGATCTACTCCCACCCCGCCTCGTGACGCCCCCCCCACCGGCAACCTTGCTCCCACCCTCCCTTAGGCTCTCCTAAGGTCCCCGACGTGATTTGGGGAGGATGTGCTTAAAAGTAGAGGCCCTTTGGACGCCCCCCGCCGCCCCACCTCAGCCCCCGAGGCGAGCATTCCGCCCTCTCGTGGTGAGCTCCAAGTAGGACAGCGACTCGGGGAGGGGTCGGACCCAGGACCCGGCCCCAGCCCGCTGCCGCACCTGGTAGTAGGCCCTTTGCAGGTAGTTGTAGGGCTCCCGGCGGCGGAAGGCGGCCCGCAGCGCGTCCCGCACGCGGAGCCGCGCCGCGCCCCCCGGGCCGAGCCTCCGCGCGGCGCACTGGGTCAGGCACTCGGCGCGGCGGAGTGTGGCGCGCAGGAGCAGCCGCTCCCAGGACCCCTGCGCCTGCCCGGGCTCCGAGCCCGGTCCCGGGGCGCCCGGGAGGGAGGCGGGGAGCGCGGCGCCCGGCTCGGAGGCGCAGCGCGCCCCGCAGTCCCGCCGCACGCGGCCCAGCGCCGCCTGGCTCCGCAGCGCTTCCCGCAGCAGCGCCACGGCCGGCGCCCAAGCTCCCGCCGCGTAGGCGCGCAGCCCGTCGGCGTAGAGCAAGTCCGGGGCCTGGGGGTGCGCCCCCGGGGACAGCGAGGCCAGGCCTGGGGGGTCAGGGGATCCCGGGGGAGGCAGCAGCAGCAGCAGCAGCAAGCGGAGGAGCCGGAGCATGGTGCCAGAGCCGCCGGCCGGCTGCCGAAGGGAAAGGCCTGGAGCGGGGAGAGAGGCAGAGGAAAGGGGGGCAGGGGAAGGGAGGGGAAAGGAAGGAGAGATGGAGAGGAGCGGGGGGGAGGACCGAGAGGGAGCCAGCAAGGCCAAGGAGAGCTGATGGGCCCGAGACGGCACCCAGAGGCTAGTTTGGGAGGGGGAGAGAGAAGTCCGAGGGAGCCTGGGACTGAGTGGGAGAGCCGTCTTTAGGACTACTGTGTCTCTGCGGGAGGAGGCGGCGTGGAGAGAGGAGTGCGAAGCCGCCAGGGAGCTGGAGCAGGCCTGGTGCCTTGGCGGGCTGGGTGAGGAGCCGGCTGGGGACCCCGACTCCCACCCCTGTGGTGTTCCCCTCCACTCTTAGGTCCAGGAAAAGGAGTGGGTGCTTCCCACCCACCCACACTTTTGGAGAAAGACTTTGCTTTAGAATGCAGCATGCAGGCAGGTTCTCCGGGCCTGACCCTTTCCTGCCTAGAAAGTGAGCCCTGGATGGATTTGGGGAAGTGGGAGAGTTGGGGCACTGGGGATAGAGACGTGCTCTAAAACCACCTCCAGGGAAGCGGGTGTGGCTCAGTGGATGGAGCCCCCGTTTACCATATGGGAGGCCCGGGTTCGCTTCCCGAGGCCTCCTTGTGAGGGCACGCTGGCCTGAGCGGTGCGGTGGGCTGATGCAGCAACCTCACGGCAGGAAGCGGGTGTGGCGCAATGGATAGAGCACCCGTTTACCATATGAGAGGCCCGGGGTTCGCCTCCTTGTGAGGACAGGCCGGCTCACGCAGCGCCGTGGGCTGATGTGGCAAGACCTCACAGCAAGGGACAGCGAATGGACACAGCAACACGGGTGGCAAGGGGGGGATAAATAAATAAAATAAAGAAATCTTTAAAAAAATAAAAATAAAACCACCTCCACAGACCTGAACAAAAATCTTCACACCCTGCACCAAGCAAACTCAAGCATCTCCCCCACTCCCTCGGCACAAAATACTCTCACCAGCCTGTTTCTGTGTAATGTCTACATAACACAGATGTATGTATGTGATCATTTATTTCTCCATGTGTCTTTCTGTGCCTCTGCCCGCTGGCCCTGCTCTATTTTGTCTCCTGTGAGCCACTCCACCTCCCTCCCCAATCTTTGACCATCCCCTTTGTCATCACAGTCTACTGGACACAGAGGTTTCTATGGTAACACTTCAGATTTTAATACATTTCGCTAGAGGTGATGGAAGGTCAATAGGGCATCTGTTCACTTGGATGGGAGACAGCAGAGGCCTCAGGGCCCCAGATCGAGGACCCATCACCCCAAGTCTGGAGGCAGCTGCCCTAGGCTGAGGGCCAGAAGGAGGCGTTCCCCACCCAGAGGCCACTTGGGCTCAGAGGGTCAGCTGGGGGAAGATGGGGTTGCCTGGGCCCCAGGACCCTCCCCAAGCCCTTGTGTTCCCCTCGCCCCCTGTCAGGGAGCAACGTCTCCCTGAACTTAGCCCCAAAGGAAGTCTAATAGCCCCGCTGTCAGGGGACCCAAGGGAGAGTCGGCGGGGTGACAGGCCCAGAGGCCTGGGCCGGCGAGGAGAAGGCCCTGGTGAGGCAGTCGGAGAAGGCAGAGGTGTCTCATCGATGAAGGTGGTGATCTCCTCCCGGAAGAAGCCGGGACCCCGCGAGGGTCCGCCACCTGCCCCCAGAACCCCACTCTCCAGGAACTGGCGGAGGCTGGCCAGCCCCCCGCCTTCAGCCTCCTCCTCGTCCTCTTCCTCCAGCCTGCGGCGGCGTCCCAGGTACTCAGGAGGGCCCCCCAGGGCCCTGCTCTGGGCCGGGAGGACCCGGATGTCATCGGAGGATGACCACTTGTGCAGGAAGGAGCCTGGTGCACGAGGGCTGGAGAAGATGTTGGTCTCATCGTGGGACAGACGGCGGGACAGAGGGACCTGGGGAGAGGAGCAGGTAAGACCTGGGGATGCTGCAGGGACAAGGGGGGTTGGAGGTGGGAACCTTTTAGTGGGGACTCTGCAAGATGGTTCCACCTCCCTAAACTTATGCAAAACATCTTCCGGTGGGCAAACTGGGTTCTGAGGGGTCTGAAGGGGAGCCTCTCTTGCTATGTCTTTCTTTCATCCATCCCTTAAGGTGCCCCGCAGGCCGGGGCCAGGGAAGCGGGGAGGTGGGGCTGGACAGCAGAGCCTGGAGAAAAGTGGTGAGGGGATACCTGCAGTAGGAGGTCCATTCTCCGGTTCCATACCTGTAAGTAGTGGATCCTCTCAAGTGGGGGAAAGAGCATGTGCCTTCCAGGCAGCAGTTTCACCTGGGTGGGGTCCCGGCCCCCTGGTCCTGTGGCCCCATTGGCATCAAAGCGAACCTTGCACACTCGGCTATCTGCATAGTCATCACAGCCCCCATCTAGGAGAGCAAAGGGGCAGCGCAGGGTGGTTACAGGCAGCAGCGCCCACCTCTGGGCCCCCTTTACCAGCTCCCAGGGAGCCCTTCTGTACCCACTGTCTGTAAGCTCCAAGAGGACAGGGAGAGTGGCTGGTGTCTACTGTGTTCAATGATGAATCCCCAGGGCTTAACACATACAGACCTATTTATTAAAACAACGACCAGTCCGGCCCACCCCCAAGAACTCTCCCTATAGCTGGGGTGCCAGCTTTCTTTGCTGGTGCTAGGGCTCTGAACTCTTTTTCAGGCACTCGACTGGGGTGGGGGCAGAACTAGGGCAGTGTCGGCTTCTCGAGGGGAGGGTCCGGTGAAGAAGCCCTTGGTGCAGTAGGAAGCTGTGGGTGGTACGTATCGGGGGGCATGATTAGGGAAAGGGGAGCCTGGCGTCAGCCTAGGGGCGGCGGAGGCTCTGCCCAGCAGGGGGCACCCCCGGGCAGCCCAGGACTCCCAGGAAGGGGAGGGGATGCTCAGGCGAGCAGAAGCCCAGCCCTTCCTCTGACCGTCATCGCCGTCCTCCTCGGACATGATGGCTACACACTGCTCCCACACTGTGCGCACGTCAGCGCGGTAGCGCTCGCAGGACCAGATGAAGGAGGGCAGCAGCAGCGTCTGTGCCATGGAGCACCACAGCACAGCCAGCACCATCCACGGCGGAGCAGAGTCCGACTTAAGGGAGAAGAAGCTCACCACCTGGCGGGAGGATGGGGGAGGCGCCAGGTCAGGGCCCAGAGCCGAGGGGGCCGCTTGCCCCACGGCCTATAGCGCAGCGGTGGGCAGGCAGTCAGGAGGGGATGCCTGGCATCAGATAGGATTATCTCTCCTGACAGAAGCATAGTTCAACAGGGCAAAGGGCTGGCGACAAAGCCCTGGGGTCAGGAGGGAAAGGAGCAGAGGTGGTGTCAGAAACTTAAAGAGAGAGAAATCCAGGAAGTGGGACTAGATGGAGATGCAAAAAGCTGGGGTGGTGGGAGAAGCCCTTTGGATTTCCACCTAGGAGTTCTCAGGGCTTATGCAGTGTCCAGAGGGAACGGGAACTAAGGAACGGAGATGAGCTCAGTGGCTGGATGATGGGGGGTGCTGAAGAGTGGAGCTGCAGGATAGATGATAGAGCTGGAGGGAGGCCGGGGAACTGAAGGATGATGGATGATGGAGTTGAGTAAGGGGAACTGGAAAATAGATAACGGAGCTGGGGGTGGGATAGTAGGAACTAGAAGATAGACATGAGGGTCAGAAATGGAGTGGGGATGGGTAGAGGAGATGAAGGTGGATGATGGAACTGGAAGAGATGATGGAGCTGCTGTATGGCTGATGGGGTTGGAGGTCAGGTAGTGATGCTGGGGCTTGGATAGTGGGAAGAGCAGTGGGGGTGGGTACCCCGATCTCACCAAAATGGGCACCCCTGTGAGCGAGTCATAGAGAAAGACGATGGCGCTGACCAAGTTGGTGACCTGCAGTGACGTCTTGGCAGACTCAGAGCCATCCAGCGAGGACCGTCGCTTCCCTCGGGCATCCTCCACCACAATGGCTGGCACCTCAAAGGCTGGCCGGGTCCCCAGCCCCCCTGGTCCACCCCCCTTGGCCCCCCCACCGCCCCCCGCTCTCCGGGCCTGTCGAGCCCTCCGGGGCCGGGCCCACAGGGTCTGGTAGAAGGTGATGGCCACGCAGACCAGCCCCATGACGATGCCCCCAAGGAGCAAGAGGCTGAAGCAGACGCCAAAGCCAAGGCCAATCTTGGAGACTATGAACTGGCAGCCGCGGGCATAGTAGCGCTCGCCGTTGTTATGCCAGCCGATGGAGGGCAGCGTGGAGAGGATGAAGCTGACCATCCAGATGCCCATGACGGCATGCAGCGCCTGCTTCTTGGCATTGCTGAGGCGGTAGTTGACGGGCCAGCGCACCATCCACATGCGGTGGTAGGAGAGCGAGGCGACCGTGAAGCAGGTGGCCAGGGCCAGGGTGTAGTAGGTGGACACAAAGACCTTGCAGATGCTCTCGTTCCAGTCATAGTCGGAGGACGCCTGGCGCCGGAGCTGCACCACAGCAAAGGTGGTGAGGGGCACGGCCGCCATGAGGATGTGCGTGCCCGCCAGGAAGCAGAGCAGCAACTCCAGCGGCTTGTGCTTCTGCTGCTTGGCCGAGATGCTGAGGATGATCCAGGCATTGGCCAGCAGTGCCAGCAGCCCACACGCCAGCCAGGACAAGGCGTTGGAGCGCAAGGAGGCTTCATCCGCCCCCGCCCCGCCCCGAGCCATCCTATCCTCAGCCCCCTAGCCCCCTCGAACTCCCGGGGGCGGGGGCTAGGTCTCACCCAGGAGCCCCACTCACATACACCCCCATGACGCCCACCGTCCTGGCCCTGTGGTGAGGCGGGCAGCCCCCTGGCCCACCCCACTGCTCAGCATGGCATGGCGGACCCAGCTGAGCCAGGTGTGGAGGTCAGGGGAGGAAGCCAAGGGTCAGCGGAGGCTGTCCTCAGCCTCCATGTTGGGTGCGGCCCCTCCTTAAGTACCCCTGTGGTTGGTGGGGGGCCACGCTGGCTGCTTTCCCAACTAGGAGGCTGGCTGGGGGGCTCTGGTCCCCATGGCGGGACTTCCAGTTCTCTTCTTCCTCTGGTTCTTGACCAGCTGGGATATCTTCTGAATGCCCCAAGGGGTTCTGGGGATGGGGCTCAGCCACCTGGGCCAGCTGCAAGGGAGAGATGAGATATGGGGTGGGGGCAGAGGCAGGACTTGGGTTGTTCTCCAACAGGCTGCTTGTGCCTCCCTCTTCTCTTGAAACTATAGAAATGCTAGATTACTGGAGTCATTCGGATTCAAAAGCAGACGGCCATTCAAACACCCCACACAGATAGGAGCCCCTGCTCTTGGAGGCTCCTGGAAAGGGTCCTTTCCTCCCTGCATCCCATGCTTTCTCAGCCCTTCCCACTCCCTCTGGCACTCCCAGCTTCCTATTTCTTATAATACCTCCTGTCAGTGCTACTCAGAGACGCCTAGCTTCATGTTTCTACATCTCCCTTCATGGCTAGTTCCCTCTTGAGGTTTCACAGTGGACTGGGAGATAGTATTACAGTCCCCTCCCCAACCTTCCTTTCTCCTGGGTCCAGTGGTCTTGGGGCTCAGCCCCATTTCCCCAGGCCTGGGGCGACCACTCACCAGCTCCCCAGGGATCTGCGAAGATGGGAGAAAGGAGCCTGGGCCCGAGGGGGGGCTAGGGAACCCGAAGGCAGGGAAATCGCTGACATCAGAAGCATCCAGAAATGGAAAGAGGGGGAACTAGGGGGAAGGAGGAGAGTTTGAGCAGCAGGAGAAAGAAAGAGGGGGCAAACTGGAAGTATCTGAAAATAGAAGGAAAAGCCCAGAGACTCCTGGAGAGGCGGCTTTGGAGGGAGGAGGGCTTGGATGGAGGTAGGGAGCAGGGAATGGGGAGGCTGAGAAGAACAGCCAAATGTTCAGGAAGGCACTGTCCCCCACTGCTAGACCTCTACTCTTTCCTCCCCTGGCCTGGAGCCTCAGTTTCCCCTCTGATGGGAGGGCGAAATTGTCCTTATTTTATTGACGCTGAGCTTCACTGAGCCCTGGGGAAGGGGCTACAAGGAAATGGGGTGAAACCCAGAACAGGGTGGGGGCTGTGAGGATGGGCATAATGACTTTGGGGCAAAAATAGGGCATAGCAGTGGAAGGAAGAGCCCTTGCCCTCCCCAAGAGGTCCTAGTCCACCCCCCACCTTTGTCTTCCCTCTGAGCCCAGTACACCCTAGTTGCCATGGCAATGGCCAGCCAGAGGGAGGTAGGAGGAATTGGTCAGGGCCCCCCCCCACTACCCTCCCCTGCAGCCTTGGACCCCTTCCCACCAGCACCCAGGCCCTACTGGTGGGCTCAGGAAGAAAGGGACAGGAGTCGAGAGATGGAGAGAGGCAGGAAGCATGTGAAGGGCAGAGAGAAGGAGGTGAAGGACAGACAGATCAGAGGAAGGTGGAAGTGGGGATCTGGGGGGGGGTCTCCAGGGCTGACAGGGGGCCCTCGCCCTCCAGGATGAAAGGGGTAAGGTCAGGCGGCTCCTCCCTCCTGCCACCCACCGCTATTCTCCGGGGCCGAAACAGCAGGTGGCTGGGGAGGAGGGGCTGGGCAATGGGGAGAGGAGGCAGCTGGCGGGGTGGGGAGAGGGGAGGGGACCGCGGGGGACGGGGCAGGGGTCGTCTTACCTCTGGCTGCGCCCAGCACTGCCATGGAGACCGCACTCCCGACGCGGCTCGCTCGGGCTCGCTCGGGCTCCCGCCGCCAGCCGGCTCCGGCTCGCCCGCCCTCCCTCCTTCCCTCCCTCCCTCCCTCCCTCCCTCCGGGCCTCCCTCCTCCCCCCTCAGTCCCAGCCTCTCCGGCTCAGCTCCGTCTCTGCCCCTCCGGGTCTCGCCAGGTCCCGCCCTCCCAGGGTCACGCTGCCAGTTGGCCCGGTTGGGGGGCGTGAAGGAAAGCTCTTCTCGTGGGGGGTGGGGTGGGGGGAGCGGGACTGTAGTGACTTGGAGGGGGAGGGGCCAGGAAGGCGCCGAGGGGGAGGGCGGCGAGGAGGCTGGCAGCGAACGGGCTTCAGTGGTGAAGTGGTTGGTGTCCTGCCCCCACCCCACCCCGTTTTCCAGCTGGAACACAAGCTCCGAGAGGCAGCGGGTGGTATTGGGGGTCTGAGTAGCTAGCTGTGCGGGGAGGAGGAAGCGTGTGTCACCGTTGTCACTGCGTGTATCTGTGAGAGGGCTGTGCGTTGGGTATAGCTCAGGGGGGCATGTGCTGGAGCGTCCTGGGAGTGAGGGCTGGTTGTGGAGTGGGAGTGTGTGTGCACAGTCTCAAAGGATGTGGCATGCATGCACACACTGCTTCCTCCTACAGGGACACAGCTCACACTTATTCTGGGAATACACATTTTGCACACACACATTACATAGTTTCTCATAGCCCTTTCTCCCCCCACCCCACGTACACAGTGTAGACCACTCACAACCCAGACAGTCTCTCCCCAGGAATGACACATCACATGTTATTACAAAGTCAGCCTTAAGACATGCACAACACACACACACACCTTGGGGCGGGCCGGTAGTTAATCGTCTCCAAGGAAACTTTCCCTCCTCCGAGAGAAGCTTCCTCTACTTCGTGGGGCAGGCCTGGCAACCTCTCCTTTGGGTCCAACCCCAAAGACCAGAAGATTTCTGGTTCCCAGAGAAAAGTCCCTCCCAGACAAATACATGCACCCAGTTCCCAGAGACTTCTCAGAGAGGGTGGTTCCTAATAAAACAGAAATGGAATGAAGAGCATCTTCTTTGTAGTAAGTTTATTGTATTTTTCTGTTAGCTCAGGGAGGCAGGGTGAGGGTGGGCAGGGATACAAATTAGGCAATGGGGAGCCCTGGAAGCAATTGGGTGGTCTTCCTGAAAGAGGCAAGCTGGAAAGAAAGAAGGACGGAAGATGGAAGGTGAGGAAGGGAAGGAAGAGAGAGGCAGAGGAGGGAGGCTGGGGTTCCTGAGAGGAATGGATCTAGAAGAGGGGAGGAAGAACACTTCTAACCCCGTGAACCACTTGTCCTGAATGGTTTGGTGGGGCGGCATGAAAGAGGATACAGGGCAGGGGAACTGAAGCTCAAGGCTATCACCCTTCACAGGGGGTCCCCTCAAGGGCTTCACTCTCTGATCAGCTCCTGGTCCCTCCCTCTGGCAAAGCTCATCTTCCAGAAGGTTCTGCATGAGTTGAGTGGTGGGTCCCTGGGCCCTCTCTCCCACAGGGCCCAAGCTGTTAGCCTGTGCTCTGATTAGGAGACCGTAGGCTTTGTCCTTTGGTCATGGGTCTACCAGGTGATGGAGGAGGGGTTTTAGGTGGGAGACCTTCCTCCATGCCTTCTGCCCTCTGTGTGGATGGTGTGTACCTGTGAATCCTGAGGTCTTCCGGGGCACCTATGACTACCAGCCACACAGGTCTGCATGGTATTTGTCCCTGCATTCGAGAAACAGCAGTGGGACTGGACTAGGGGTCAAGAGACCTGGGTGAGTCCCATCCCCAGCATTTACCAGGTATGTGACCTTGGGCAATCAGCTAACCTCTCTGAGCTCCCTTTTTGGCCTGTAAACTGGAGATGATGATGATGAGGTTCAACAGACAATGCATGTGAAACTGGCTTATAAACTGAGACGTACTGCTTGGGCGATAAGGGATTGTGTCTGTGTGGCCATGTCCATGGGGTGTGTGTCCAGCGATGCCTGTCTGTGCTCAGATCGGGGTAGAGTGAGAAGTGGGGCAGTGGGTAGAGGCTGGCAGCCAGGAGCCTCTGGGCCTGGACCTGTTCTTGGCTAGTGTGCTATTGGGCACATCCCTGCCCTCTCTGGTCTCCTCTCCTGTGAAAGGACAATTCTGAACTTCATGCTTTCAGACACCCAGCCTCGCCCTCCTTGCCAGGCAGGGCTGGTCCTGTGTGCACCCCTGGGGTCCAGGTGGGCAACTAGGGAGAGGCTCCAGAAGAAGAAACGGAAGAAGGGCTAGGACTCAAGTGAAAAGGCAATGGGGGAACAAATGGCTTGGAAAGCCTGAGAGCAAGACCCAGGTAACGAGCTGAGGCCTAACCCAAGGGCTTGGGAACGGAAGGAAAGAAATGGAAGAGGCAAACTGTGGATGAGGAGGTGGAGAAGAGATGGCCAGAGGCACTGGGATCAGCTACATTCACTGGTCTGCAGCCCCCCAGAGTGCAACCCAAAACACAGGAGCAGCAGAAAACCCAGGAGCTCCCCGGCTGGTGCCTCAGAGGATGCTACTCATCTTCTGGAACTGTTGGGAGGAACAAAGAATAAGGGGAGCAAGTCTACCCCCCAACCCTCTGGGTTCTAGAACCTCCATGGCTCCCAGACCTGCTTTTCTCTTCCAGGGCAGTGATGCTCTCTGGGCCACATCCAGAATATCCCATTCGCCCTCTACCTTCTGCCTCCTTCCTTCATTCAGCCACCCCCTTTCCCCCCTCTCCACTCCAGCAGCCTCCCTTTAGCTCCCCTCCCTTCTCCTCCCTCCCTTCCTCCCTCCTCCCTCCTCCCTCTTGCCCCTTACTCCTCCCCTTTCCCCCTCCCTGAGTTCCTTACTGGGGACACTGGCAGGTCTTCTTCTCACTGAGGAGTCTCTTGATGTGAGACATCTGCTCTGCCCGGCGCTGTCCAGGGAGAAGGAGGGGAGTCAGGAGGGTCCCAGGCCTCCAGGAGGGAGGCGCCCCTTGGAGGGGGGAGTGGGGGAAGCTGGGAGAGAAGCCGTTACTGTGGCTCAGGCCATCTGTCCCGAATTAACTCTCTGCTCCTTCCTGTCTCTCCCTCCATGTGGAACCTGGGGCCGGGCCTGCTGTCCAGTGAGGAAACTTGGGGACAGGTTGCATAGACAGGGCATATACTCAGGTGCTTGAGTGCCCTGTGAGGGGGTCCAGGATGTCATGCCTGGTGTTGGGGGGCCTGGGGTGGCTCACTTACCCGCTGGTGCCGGCACCTGACACAGCAGAAGATGCACAAACCAGTGACAATCAGGACCATGCTCCCGCCCACCCCAATAGCCAGGTTCAGCCACTGGGCCTTGGGGTGCAGGGTTGTGCTCAAAACTGTAAGAGAGAGAAGTGTGCTCAGCCCACCTCCCTCCACCAGGGCCCAGGGGCACGTTGGAGAGGATGAGGAAGGCCTGGCTGCCCAGCCAGCCTCAGGTCTGATTTTGAGCTGGGAGAGATGGGCAAGGTTCCTAGAACTTGAGGGGCAGAGCTGGGGAAGGAGCTCTCTGGAGAGCTAGAAGTGGTGATTCAGGCCCTGGGCCATGTGCCTGTGTGTGTCTAGGTTTGGAGGGGAGCCGGGTGGAGGGGGTGTGGCTCCTGGTCAGGTGGGCCCCGTTCTTGGGCTGTATGTCTTAGGTAGGTGGGGTAGGACGACAAATTAGAACCTAGAGCCCAGGGCCACCCCCACCTCACCTTGTCACCTCTGTGCCTCCAGGCCATCATATGCATAACCTGACCATCTCAGGGGAATTGAGAGGCTGGGCCTTCTGCGTGGCCTCGGCCCACCCCAGAAAGTCCCATGGCTGAGGAGGCAGAAGCTTGGGGTTAGGGCAGGGGAGTGGGGTCCTCACCCTTGATGTTGGATTCCAGCAAGACCTGGTTCTTGTCCTTCAGGAGACATAGCCACGTCCCTGCCTCGGGATCTTGCACCTGCACCAGCTTCTCTTGCTTCGAGACCTTGACCTTCGCTGTATTGTTCTCCATTTGCAAACTCAGTGTCAGTAGCGGGGAGGTGGGCCCCAGTACCTTACAGACCAAACTGTTCTCGACCTGAGTCACTGCAGAAAGACGAGAGGCTGGGGCTGGGAGCCTGGATCCCTAGGTTCCCACCACCTTCAAGCTCTAAGGGGAGTCAGTAGAAGAATAAAAGTGATTCTTTACACGGGTACCCTTCTCTTCACCTCCCAGAGAACGTTTTCATGCAGTTGTAATAGAGAAAACACAGCGTTAGATTCCAGCAGTTTTCGGTTTGAATTCCAGCCCCACTGCTTGCTGGTTGTATGTCCCTGGGCAAATCACTTAACTCTCTGAGCCTCAATAAAATGCTTAGAACAGGACCTGGCATGTACTAAGAATCAAGTGTTCTAACCATTAGTTTTTGTGGCATTATGATAATTAAGGAGATAAAGATGGGAAGAACTCAGCACCCTGAGTCAGAGGCCGAGGTAAAGTAAGCACTATTGTCATCATTACGAAGAGCAGATGTTGTTCTCCGCATTGACAGGTGAGAAAGCAGGCCTCCAGCTGGGGGGTTCAGCCAGGTCACAGATGGTGAGCTGAGCAGAGGCAGCACTAGAACTCGGGTTCTTGGTGGAGGCCTCCCCAGGCTGGCTCAGGGGTGTCAGAAGAGGGCACATGGACTCCAGTCTCAGTTCAAAACCAGCCCCAAACCCAGCAGACCCTCGATCAGCTTGACCAGGCAACCAGGGACTATAGGCATCCTCTTTTGGGGCCTCTGCTACCTCGGAGGGAGCCCTGAGTCAGCCCCTCCCCGCGCATCCCCCCCCCCCACTCCTCCCGCCCCTTCTCAGCCTGGCCCTGCACCTGTCATCACCACCAGGTTCACTTTCTGGTGCAGCTTTCCCTTGGTGAGATTCAGAGTCAGGTTTCCAGAACCAGCCAGGTGAGGCAAGGCCTGGGGCAGGGAGAAGCGGAGCGGGTACGTGTCTTCCATCTGGAGCTTGGGGTCCTGGACAACAAATTTCTTCATCACCTTCCTGTCCGTCAAGGAGAAGGTGATCCAGACCTGGGAGAAGGAAGCCCCCTCTGCCAGCCAGCGCAGCTCCCCTTTCAGGTTTTCATCTTTGAAGGTAAGTGGGAAGGTGAACTCCACCTGCTCCTTCTCTTTCTTATAGACTGTTTTAGGGGCCTCCTGGAAGGCTGAAGGTGGGAGAGGGGAGAACCTGGGTCGGATAGAGTTAGGCACATGAGGCGGGGGGAGGGTAGGCATGTGGGGGGGGTGGGCAGCAAAGAGATGGAAGGGAGAGCAGGGTAAATCCAAACACCTCGGTCAGCCTTTCAGATCCTTAAATTCCCTCCTGCCTCTCCATTCTTCTCTCTCACCTCTCCATCCCAACTTGTTCACAAGACAGCCCCCCTCTCTCCCCAAGGCCTTCATAGAGTAGCCCAGCCACGGGGGCTCTCTCCCTCCATGGGATCCCTGGAATACAGAGGGCTTTTGCACATATGCACTACTTAGGCACATAATCAGTCACCCTTCCCAAAATAAGAGCAAA
Source organism: Cabassous unicinctus (assembly GCA_029593785.1). Taxonomy (NCBI): domain Eukaryota; kingdom Metazoa; phylum Chordata; class Mammalia; order Cingulata; family Chlamyphoridae; genus Cabassous; species Cabassous unicinctus. Next base: position 28,686 of record JAQZBX010021361.1, read on the forward strand.
CACTTAACTAGCACTTACTGTGTGCCAGGCACTGTTCTAAGTGCATGACATATATCACCTCATTTAATTCTTGCCATAACACTACAAGGTAGGCACTATCACAATTAGCATCATCCCCATTTAACAGATGCAGAAACCAAGGCACAGAGAAGTCCAGTAACTTGCCCAAGGTCACAGGGCTGTAGGTATCAGAGGCAGGATTGAAATGAGTCCATGCACTGAGCCACCACCCTGTACATCCTTGGGTCACATGTGTGCCTGGAGGACAGGATCTGGGTCGGACCCTCATTCTGGGCTCGTGGTTGCCCCCGTGGTGCCTAGGTTAGGGCTTGCTTGCTAGCCTTAGTGTCCTGAGTAAGTGGATTTGCCAAATTAGGAAACTGGAGAGGGGAAGCAATGAGTACAATAGGTGCCCTTGGCATTTCTCCTTTGGGGCCTCTTCCAGGGGCCCCTGGGGATTCTCGCATCCTGGCCTCCCCCTTCTCTTGCTCCCTGTCCACCACCCTGAGGGGCTGGCTGTTAGTCAGTACCCAGCATGTCCCTCAGGACAGAACTTAGCTCTAGGTGGGCCTGGGCCTAGCCCACCCCCAACACCTCCCCCAAGCACCAAGCCCAGGGGTAGAGGGCACAGGGCAGTGAGGGCAGGGGGAGGGCCTGTCGGCCCCTGAGGCAAGGAGGAGACTGCAGGAGAAAGGACTCCTTACCCAGCACCAAGATATTCCTGGAGAGCTTCAGTGTCTTCTCGTTCTGGGAGACAATGCAGTGCCAGGTGCCGCTTTCTCGGAGCCCCAGCTGGGACACTGAGAGGCTGCTCTTGGCGTCATCCGCTTTCCTCTTGCTTTTATCCCCTGGACCCTCCCATTGCACCGAGGGGTTACTACCAGAGAGTTTCTCCAAGGTCAGGGTCAGGCTCTGTCCCTGCAGCAGGCGGACACCCGGGTTGGCAGTCACTGTGGAAGGAGGCCACCTGCGTCACACACGCCTCCCCAAGGAGAAGGAAGAGGCCCAGAAACCGGGAGGGCCTCCCCATCTACCCTCGTGCAGACATCCAGCTGCCTGCCCCAGCCCAGGGCGGGGATCCCCGCTCTCCAACTCCTCTCCCCTCTCCCCTCTCCTCTCTCTCTCCCCTTTCTGCTGGCTCCTGCCCTTCTCCTCCCCTCCTCTAGGCCTCTCCCTCTGTCCTGCCTGAGGCAGGTTTGGGGAGACTCCTGTCCAGGGGGATCCTGTTCCGATGGGGAGGTGGGGAACAGGGAGGAAAGGAGATGGACGGAGGAGTCCTCGTCCCAGGCCCACTCCACTCACATCCGAACACCAGCAATTGGACCTCATCCTTCTTGTTTTCCACTTCACAGATGTAAGTCCCTGAATCTGTCATCTCAAGATTCTTGATGACCATAGGAAAGTATCCTTGTTCCCACTGGCCTTTTTTGGCTTCAGTGCGAGTGCTCAGCAGGGAGGAACCTGGGAGGTGAAGCCAGAGGAGGAGGTTGGGGAGCTCCCGAGACAAGGCATTCCTGGCCAGGCCAGTGCCCACACTTCTGATCTGCACTGCCAAATTTCCTGCAGGATCTGCCCTGCACGCTGACAACCCCAGACCCGTGTGGATGTCCATAATATCCATGTACCTGGCAGGGACAGTATCTCACCAATCCAAAATGAAGTAATATCCTCATTTCGAGAGCACCGACCCCTATGTGCCCCACTCCTTACATGCCTCATCTCATTAATCCTCATGACAATTTCAAGAAGTGGGCACCGTTCTACTGGTTTTACAGATAAGGAAACTGAAGCTCAGAGAACTTAAATAATTGCCCAATTGTTGGTGAGAGTATAAAATTATATAATTTCTTTGGAAAATAATTTGTAATATCTGTCAGAATTACAAATGCATGTATAACACTAAATGTCCACCAAGAAGGGGTAGGTTAAATTATAGTCCACCATTCAGCCGTAGGAGAAGAATGAGGAAACTATAGACTGATATGGAACAATCTCTAAGACACATCATTAGCCCAAAAAAGCAAGGTATTGAAACACCCTACCATTCATTTAAAAAGGGGGATGAGGGGAGCGGGTGTAGCTCAGTGGTTGAGCACCTGCTTCACATACACGAGGTCCCGGGTCCAATCCCTGGTACCTCCTAAAAAAAATAGAAAATAAAAAAGGGGGATGAAATATATATATGCCTTGTACATGAAATATATATATATTTTCAGAAGGAAACACAAGAAAATGGTAACCTTGGCTGCCTCCAGGAAGAGGAAGGGAATACCCAGGAGGAGACACATGTGGGAGGTAGACTTTTCCCTATATTCCCTTTCCTACGTATTGAATTTTGACTCTAGTAAGTGGTGGAGCCAGGGGAAATAAAATTCAAGCCTGTTGGGGAGCAGATGTAGCTCAAGTGGTTGAGTACCTGCTTCCCATTTATGAGGTCCCAGGTTCAATCCCCAGTACCTCCTAAAAACAAAACAAACGAAAAAACCAACTCTCACTGGGGAGTGGATGTAGCTCAGTGGCTGAGTGCCTCCTTCCCATGTATGAGGTCCTGGGTTCAATCCTCGGTACCGCCTCAAAAAAAATAAATAAATAAAAATAAAAATTCAAGCCTGTTGGGTACACTGTGCAACACTCAACACTGTCTCTGGAAAGTTCCTCAGGCATGGCTATGTGGTCCCCTCATCTCCTTTTGTATCTAATAACTATTGCCAAGAGGAACCTCTGCTCTTTAGCTAACCATTTTGTGGGTACAGCAGCCGCCCCAGAATTTCTGTAGAGGAGGGCTTTAGAAGGAGCCATTGGTTTGGAAAGCAAGCTGCAGCACTTGTATTGAAATTAAATTTACATAGCAAACATAGTGTTTTGCTTAGATTGTATATTTGGAAGGACTGAAAGGGTAGCTGAAGCTGGAGCCCCCTCCCCTATTCCCCTAGGCACCCCCTCTGCCTTCCTGGGCAGTTGTAGGCCTCCCCCAGTTTTTTGTTTTGGTTTTTGAGAGTTGGTTTTTTTGTTTTCCATTTGTTTGTTTTGTTTTTAGGAGGTACCAGGCATCAAACCCGGGACCTCATACACAGGAGCTCAACTACTGAGCTATATCTGCTACATCTGCTCCCCCTCCCCTGGTTTTGACCCTGCTGCAGGAGTCTGGATGCCATGTCAGCCATGCTTCCACCCCTCTCTCTTCTTCCAGACCCCGTAGTCTCCTTCCCCACTGCTCAGGCTTATCCTTTCCAGGAGACCTTTCAAGATAACCTCGCCCTGGGCTCACCCTGGCACTCACCCAATCTTCCCTTTTGTTTGTCCCTTCAGTTGCTCCTCCACTGCTTGCTCTTTCCTCTGAATTTACACACCGGTTAGCTCCCCACAATCCTGTCACAATTTACCAAACTTCTTGAAAGAGTCACCTACTCTGGCTCTGCCTTCCTTTTCACCTCCTTTGAGTCTCTCCTCCATTCTAAGTGCCATTCTTTTTTTCGCCATGGACTCTTGTTCTGACTTCTAGATTCAGCTGTTACTTCATACCCTGTCTTTGGTCCTCTTCCCCATTTCTGTAGACATTCTGAACTCCACTGGGTCCCCAGTCGGCTCTGCAGATGGCTCCCAAATCGATATTCCTAGCCCCTGCCTCTCTCTTCAATCCCAGGCCCACATTTTCAGTGGTTT
>JAQZBX010021362.1:0-32327 GCA_029593785.1 Cabassous unicinctus
CCACAATGGATATACACATCCTGGGGCTTTGCCACCAAGCATAGACCGCATTTCACATCATAGACCACCCTCTCTCCCACACAGTTCTGCGTGGTATATGCTGATGTAAAATGGCCTACATCTGTTGCCACAATGCCACTCATGACAACCCCCAAGTCCCAAAAAAGCCCCTGTATTTCGACTGCCTCTCCCCTCCCTGGCCCGAAAATGTCCAGTGGCCACTGTCTCCACCTCACTGTTACAATTTCTTCCATTGCTTGAATCACAATATACGACAGAACACCACCAAGTTTTGATTTGCATTTCCCTAATGGCTAAGGATGTTCAAGTATCTTTTCATGTTTTTTTTTTTGGCATTTGTATATCATTTTTGGAGAAATGTCTATCCAAGTCTTTGGCCCATCTTTAATTTGGTTGTTTGTCTTTTTGTTGTTGAGTTGAAGAATTTCTTTATATATTCTGGATAATAAACCCTTATCAGATATGTGATTTCCAAATTTTTTCTTCCACAGTGTAGGTTTCCTTTGAGGCACAAAAGTTTTAAAATTTTGATGAGGTCCCATTTATATATTTTTCCTTTTATTCCTTGTGCTTTAGGTGTGAAGTCTAAGAAACTATTGCTTAATGCAAGGTGTGGAAGATGCTTCCCTACATTTTCTTCTAGGAGTTTTATAGTTCTGGCTCGTATTTAGGTCTTTGAGCTATTAAGTTGATTTGTGTATATGAGGAGAGATAGAGGTCCACCTACATTCTTTTGCAAATGGAGATCCAATTTTCTCAGCACTATTTGTTGAACATAAATGTGAGGGTTGATTTCTGAGGTCTCAATTTTATTCCGTTGGTCTATATAGCTGTCCTTATGCCAGTACCATGCTGTTTTCATTACTGTGGGTTTGTAATAAGTTTTTTGTTGTTGTTTTTTTAAAGATTTATTTATTTATTTTTATCCATTTTTAACCTCCCCAACCCCAACCATTTTTGCTGTTTTTGTGCCCATTTTCTGGGCAATTCTCTGTGTCTATTTCCAGCCCTCTCTTCTCAACCTTCTCCTCCTGTCTTCACCAGGATTCAATCCTGGGAACCTCTGCCACCTGCGCCACCTTAGTTCCTGGTTTTTCAGCACATCTCATCTTGGCTCCTCCTTGTGTCCCTCTCCTGTTATGTCACCATCTTGCTGCGTGGTTCGGTGGGGCCTGGCACGCCCGCACACAGGGCCTGGCAGCACAACCGTGCACGGGGCCTGGGGGCTAACCCGCGCGTGGGTCCTGACGGCATGCCCCTGTGCCTTCTATATTTTTCTTTATTTTACCAGGAGGTCCTGGGGATCGAACCCAGATCCCTCCATATGGGAGATGGACGCCCAACCATTGGAGCTGCATCCATTCCCTGTAATAAGTTTTTAGATTGGGAATGTGAGTACTCCAACTTTGTTATTATTTTTCAAGATAGCTTTGGCTATTCCAGCCCTTAGCCTTCCACATAATTTGATCCATGGCTTTTCCATTTCTGCAAAGAAAGTTGTTGGAATTTTGATTGGGATTGTGTTGAATCTGTAAATTTTTTTGGGTAGAATAGATAACTTAACAATATCTAGTCTTCCAATCCATAAACATGGAATGTCTTTCCATTTATGTAGGTCTTCTTTGATTTCTTTTAGCAATGTTTTGTAGTTTCCTGTGTACAAGTCCTTTTATCCTTGGTAATATTTATTCCTAGACATTTGATTCTTTTAGTTGCTATTGTGATTTTTTTTTTCTTGATTTCTTCCTATTATCATTGCTAATGTATACAAACACTACTGATTTGGGGGCATTGATCTTGTAACTCACCTCTTGGCTGAATTCATTTATTAACTCTAGGACTTTTATCATGGATTTTTCAGGGGTTTCTGTACAATAGGGTCATATAATTTGAAAATAGGGAAAGTTTTATTTCTTCCTCATCAATTTGGATGCATTTTATTTCTATTTCTTGCCTAACTGCTCTGGCTAGAACTTTCAGTACAGTGTCAAATAACAGTGGTGTCAGTGGACATATTTTTCTTCTTTCTGATCTTAGATGGAAAGCTTTCACTGTTTCACCATTAAGTATGATGTTAGCTAATATCCCCTCTATTGTGTTAAGGTAGATTCCTTCTATTCCTAGTGTTTTAAGTGGTTTTATCAATAAGGGGTCTGGATTTTATCAAATGCCCTTTCTGCATCAATTGAGATGATCACATGGATTTTTCCCTTCATTCTGTTAATGTGATGTATTACATTAATTTTTTTTATGTCAAACCAGCCTTGCATACCAAGGATAAATCCCACTTGATCATGGTGTATAATTCTTTTAATGTGCTCTTTGATTCAGTTTGCTAGTATTTTGTTGAGGATTTTTCTATTTATATTCATAAGAGATATTGGTCTGTAATTTTCTTTTATTGTGGTTTCTTTATCTGGTTTTGGCATGAGGGTGATTTGGTCTTATAGTATGAACTAGAAGTGCTCCCTCCTCTTCAATTTTTTGGAAGAGGTTGAGTAGGATTGGTGTTCTTTTTAGAATGTTTGGTAAAATTCTACTCTGAAGCCACATGGTCCTGGGTTTTTCTTTGTCGGGAGGTTTTTGTTTGCTTATTCAATGCCTTTACCAGTTATTGGTATGTTTTGATCTTTTATTTCTTCCTGAATCACTGCAGGTAGTTTTTAGGTCTCTAGGAATTCGTCTATTTCATCTAGGTAATCTAATTTGTTGGCATGGAGGTGTTCATTGAATTCTGTTGAAGACCATTTTATTACCATAGGGTCAGTAGTAATGTCCCATTTTTCACCTCTGATTTTAACCACTGGTGTCTTCTCTCTTTTTATCTTTGGTAGTCTAAATAAAGGTTTGTCAATTTTGTTGCTCTTTTCACAGAACCAAATTTTTTTTTTCATTGATGCTTTCTACTGTTTTTTAATTTTCTATTTAATTTATCTATACTCTAATCTTTATTTCCTTCCTTCTGCTTGCTTTGGGTTTAGTTTGCTCTTCTTTTCTAGTTTTTCAGTTTTGAGGATAGGTCTCTCATTTGTAGCCTTTCTTCTTTTTTTAATGTTATAAATTTTCCTCTCAGCATTGCCATTGATGTATCCCAGAAGTTTAATAAGTTGTATTTTCATGTCATTTTCCTCAAGATATTTCCTAATTTCCCTCGTTATTTCCTCTTTAGCCTATTGGTTTTTTCTTAGTATGTTGTTCAATTTTCACTTTTTTGTGAATTTTCAACTTCTTCCTCTATTATTGATTTCTAGCTTCATTCCATTGTGGGAGGAGAAAATGCATTGTATGGTTTCAATATGTTTAAATTTATTGAGACGTGTTTTGTGAGCTAACATATGGTCTATCCTGGAAAATGCAATAGAGAAGAGCATGTATTCTGCTGCCTTTGTGTGAAGTGTTCTATATAAGTCTTGTAGGTATAACTGGTTTTTAGTATTGCTCAAGTCTTCTGTTTCCTTATTGATCTTCTATATAGATGTTGTACCCCTTATTGCAAGTGGTCTATTGAGTCTTCTACTATTAATATAGAATCATCTATGTCTCCCTTCAAATTTGTCAATATTTGCCCCATATATTTTGGGGCTCTTATATTAGGTGCATTTATATTTGTAATTGTTACATCTTGCTGAATTTATCCCTTTATCAGTATCTAATGACCATCCTTTGTCTCTTAAAACTATTTTTGAATTAAAGTTTATTTTATCTGATATTTGTTTAGCTACCCCAGCTCTCTTTCATTTACTACTTGCAGGTACATTTTTTTCCATCCATTCACTTTCAACCTACCCATTTCTTTGAATTTAAGGTGAGTTTCCTGCATACAGCAGATAGTTGGGTCACACTTTTTAAATCTATTCTGCTAATCTGTGCCTCTTGACTAGAAGAGTTTAATAATTTCATGTAAAGTCATACTGATAATGCAAGACTTTCTTCATTGTAAGTCTTATACCTTTGTTGTCCCTCAATTCTTCCATTAATGCTTATTTTTACATTTATTTTATTTTTTGTGCATTGTACCATATTGCCTTTTCATTTCTACCTAGACATACTTTTCAATATTTTCCTTGTGGTCACCATGGGGTTAAAATTTAACATCCAAAATATATAACAATCATATTTGGTTTGCTACCGACTTGACTTCAGTAGTATTAAATACACCCTTCTCCACCCTTTTTTAGTACTCATTACCAATTATATATTTGTACATTTATGCCTAAAACTATAGATTTATAATTACTTCATATGTACTTGCATTTCAGCAACTGTAGGAAGTTATAAGTGGAGTTGCATACCAAAAATACAATATAATAGAGGTTACCTTTACCAGAGGTCTCTATTTCTTTTTGCTAATTTGAACCACTGTCTATGTACTTCCCTTTCAGTATGAAGAACTCCCTTTAGCATTACTTTTATGGTAGGTATATTGGTGATGAACTCCCTCAGCTTTTGTTAATCTGGGAATATCTTGATCTCTCCTTCATTTTTGAAAGAAAATCTCACTGGATATAAAATTATTATTGGTTGGCAATTATTTTCTTTAAGCATTTTAAGTATTTCAAGCCACTATCTTCTTGCCTCTGTGTTTTCTGATGAGAAATCTGCACTTAATTGTATTGAGACTCTCTTGTACATAACATGTTGCTTCTTTCTTGTGACTTTCAGAACTCTCTCCTTGTCCATCACATTCAACAACTTGATCAATATGTTAAAGGGTATACTTTTCTTTAAGTTTATCCTGTTTGGTGTTCTCTTGGCTTCTTGGATGTATGTTAGGTTTTGTTTTGTTTTTGCTAAGTTTGGGACTTTTTTTCATTCTTTTTTTTCAAATATTCCTTTTGCCCCTTTATCTCTTTCTTCTTCTTCTGGGCCTCCCATAAAGTTTATTTTTCAGGGAGTGGATGTGGCTCAAGTGGTTGGGTGCCTGCTTCCCACATTGGAGGTCCAGGTTCAGTTTCCGGTGCCTCCTAAATAAAACAAAACAAAACAAAAAAACAGACAACAAGCAAACAAACAAAAAACCAACTTGGGAGCTGATGTGGCTCAGTGGTTGAGTACCACCTTTCCACATATGAGGTCCCAGGTTCAATCCCCCACCCTGGTACCTCAAAAAAATTTAATTAAAAAAAAATGTATATTTTGGTATGTTTGGTGTTTTCCCAGGGGTCTCTTAGGCTATTTTTAGTTTTTAAAATTCTTTTTTCATTTTGCTCTTCAGTCTGACTCATCTCAATTTGTCTGATTCTTTCTTCAGCCAGCTCCAATCTGCTGTTGAAGTCTTCCTGGGAATTCTTCATTTCAGTTATAGTGGTTGTCAACTCCAGTAGATCTGTTAGGTTCCTTTTTAAAATTTGTACCTCTTTATTGATATTCTCATATTGTTCTTTCATTGTTTTCCTGATATCCTTTAGTTCTTTCTCAGTATTTTACTTTATCCTCTTGAGCATACTGAAGAACTTTTTTTTTTTAAAGTCATTGTCCAGTATATCCACATTCTGGTCTTCTTTGTTAATGTTTTCTGAATTTTTACCTCTTCCTTTGAATGTGTCCTCATTTCCTGTTTCTTTGTGTGTGTGTGTGTGTGTATAATCTTTCATTGCACACTATACATTTCAATATTTTAAAATGTTATATAGGGATTTATTCCCTGAGTTGTCTGTTTCTTGAGTTTGTATACAGATGGTGATATGACAGAAATTTTCTTGATTGTCAACCCTCCTATCAGGAAGGTCCTCCCCTAAGTCAAATGCAAAATGCAGGATCCTCCCTGTCTTTCCTGGTATTGTGTCTTGTGGTCGGTGTGTGCTTGCTAGGGGCCTTAGGAGTGCCCCTGTTTACCAGGGTTTGAATGCTCCCTCTACTTCCCAGGAGACAGATCTTCTCCCTTTCCTGGGTCTTGAACTGCATGACTTAAAGCAGGTAAGCTTTTGTCCAAGGCTTTCTGTCTCAATTATTTCTTATGTTTTTTTCTTTGTCTCAAGCTGTGTTTGCCTGAAAAAAAAAGGAGGGGCAGCATGCCAGGTTGGAGTTTCCCAAGTCAGTCTTTCCCAGCTGGATCAAGGAGAGGGACCCATAGAGGGAGCGCTGGCTGGCTCCAAACTGCCCTGGGGAGGTGATGAGGGAGGGTCCAGGAGGGTGCCAGGAGTTTCTTCCATGGTTCCCCAAAGCTATATTTTCTTGACCTGCTTAGCAAATGCATCTCTTCACCTGTCCTCTGCAGTTCTGAAAAAGGGTAATGTGTTTAAATCTCCTCTGCTGCCTTTGTCCAGGCTGACTGGAACAATGGCTGCCCTGAGAGCTGGGCCTCCAGCAATATGAAGTTGCTAATTAAAAACCGTGATCAGGGATTGGCCCGTGCCCACCCTGGATGTAGCAAGCTACTCCAGGGGCCAGACCCCACTGCTGCCTGGTGCGATTATGGAGGCTGGGTGATGGTAACTGCTGTGTGGAGAGAGTGAGTTACCTGTTTTTACCATAATTTACTAGTCTCTTCCTCCTGCTCTTCCCTGGATGCTGTAGAGTGTTCTACTGGACTCTGGAGTTTCAAAATATTGATTCAGACAATTCCTGCCTGTTTAATAGTTGTTTTGTGGAAGGGACTTATTCTTGGAGCTCCCTACTCCACCATCTTCCTACATTCCTCCATAGGATATGCTTATTAATATTTTTATTGCCAGTACTGGGTACAGTACTTGGCACACATTTGAGTGACAGTAGAATGTAAAGTTTGCTAAATAAATGCTAAATGAAATGGAGAAACTGAACTTTTTTTTTGGGGGGGGGAAGTATATTGATTTCCTCAACTTTCTTGTGCAATAATTTCATTAAGGCCTTTTAATTAAGTAGGGTCCATTACTGCTCACGATGACATCAAATGGTCAACATCTCAAAAGCTATAAAATGCATTTATGGGTTTTTTGATGCTGGATTTTAATGCCCTATAGAACTAGTATAAATATATAATTATTTTAATATCTAGCCATGTGGGAAAACAATACTAATAACATATGGTTGTATTTTTTTGTGAATGTGATGCATTAACTTCTTTATTGATGTTCTGAGAAATCTGGAGTAATGCTGGTAAAGTGAGTGAGCTGTTTTCCTACCACACCCTTCCAAACTTGAATTAAACATACACAGATCCATTGGGAACATGTTATTAGCAATAATTCAAGGCACAAAAACTTTTAAATTGCCCTTTAAAAGTTAAGCTAATCTACTCTCAAATATGCCAGGAAAGAACCTCTCATCAGAGTTTCTCATGCAAGGAAAATGATCTTTGGGACCTTGCCCTGCATCGCCCCAAGTAAAGTATCTCCAAAGAGCAGGTCGAGCAATTTCTCATGATGCCGTGCCTCTGTCAACCATCCTACAGCCATCTTCTCTGAAAAGGGGGCAGAGACTACAATCCCATATCCTAGGTTATAACTACATCTAGCCACAGAGCTTTCTGTGTTCAAAGGCCCTAGCACTGCCTTTCCCATCCACACTGGACTTGACTGCCCTGTAATTGGTCTTTGACTACAAAGATGAGAAATGCTACTATGTGCCTTCAGTTGTATGATGAATTGGCATGCATGGTTTAACAGAGCTTAGCAATATATTTATTTACTATGGTGTTTCCCAAAATGATTGCTGAATTCTGTCATCTCTTGACTGAGAAACTGTTTGCAGGTTGCAACAGAATGTATGCTAACATACATACAGCAACACAAACCTCCAAGACAAACTGTTTTAGTCAATTTGCTTATCATATAGGCACATAGGTGCAAATATGTGCATATGCATTTATGGTTACAGCCATGAGCACACACTTTAACACTTGCACACATATCCCACACAGATTCTGTAATAAATGTGTGTGTTTAAAATCTGTGTGCAGGGGTGTGGAGGCAAGCATGAATTTGCCAAGAGAGAAAGGAAATTCACACACGAAGAGAATAATTTAACATAAATTGGCCCACACTGAGCTTATTCCAAAAACAGAGTGCAAGATGCCAAATTTTTAATGGCTCTTGCTATTCCTGATCTGGACCTGACAAGCTTTTGGAAGACATGCAAGTGGGCAGGAAAGATGGGATTAAAAAATTATATCTTAAGCCTTTTCACTTTCAATGTAAAATTTCCACCACTGCGACAGGGGTAAAAAGAGTGGCAGGAATATTTTCCTGACACTATGCTTTTCTCAACAACAAGCCATCAATTTTCATTATGTGCTGCTTAAATATGAATTCTGTACTTCCTGCTAAAAGTTATCTGTGACTGGCTGCTTAAAAAAAAGCAAATATGAAAATAATGGAATTCAAAACCTGCATTAGCTGGGGGGGTTGTGGCCAAGGTGTGAGGCCACCTGCCAGAGGCTCCACAGTCCTAACAATGACAATCTTTTGTGACAACCCACCCTGGTTCATCAAAACCATTCCCTTCCTCACTTCCAAAATGCATCACCTCCAGTTTGCTGTCCTTCTCAGCTGAGCTTTTCTGCAGGGCTTTACCATAACAAGGCTGACTGGCACACAGCAGGTGCTCAGAAAACTATGCCTGTCCTTCCTTGTTCTTCTATTTCTCCTTTTTCCTTGCTCTGGTTTTAAACTATTAAGTGCCATCTCTGAACGCTTTTCCTTCTTAATTGTAAAGGAAATCACTCTCGCACCTTGCCCCTCTCCCTATATGCTCATGGTTTGCTCATGGGCAAGAAACCCTTTTCACCATTTAGGTTTTGAGAACCACAAACGATTCAGTGTCATGCATGCATTGAACTTTGATGCCTATCATTCTTATGAAAATATGCTGGCTAGCAATTGTAACCTCAATCCCCTTGACTGTTCTACCTAACACCACTTCATCCTTTCTCTGTGGAACTTAATCTATCACAAAAATGACAGGTCTACCTAAAATTCTACTTGCAAAATTTGGGGTGGATGTTGATATTTCAATAACTTGGACATTTTAATTTAGTGGAAATATTGGTCTAATTTCTTAGGGTAGTTGTCCTTTGCATTTAATTTAAACTACTACTAGAAACAAAACAGATAGATAGATAGATAGATAGATAGATAGATAGATAGATAGATAGATAAAATAAGTAAAATGGGTTGTTTCCAAGATGTCTCTTCCTTTATCTCTTTGCCATCTTACAGAGCCAACAATTCTTGCATGAAAGTGCTTAGAACAGTAAATTCTCAACAAATGCTTGCTATAATTATCATCATCCTTTATTATTCTAATTTTCTGGAATTATTATTTCTTATTTTGTAAGTGAAGGAAATCAAAGCCTAGAGAGGTTACATGACTTGCCTAGGTCACACAGCTTACAAGTAACAGGACCTCAACTAAAATGATGTCCTCTGGCTCAATTATTTAACCTGCTTAAACCCAAGTATTTCCTCTACGCAACTCCAAGGGAATGTTACTTCTTAATAGTTCAAAGAGATAAGGAAAGAAACATGTCTTTGAAGGAATCCAGTGACATTCTTTCTTCTGTTTCTTTACAAAGTGAAAAATATTAGAAGTTTAAATTTGCCACAAGGGCCAACTATCCTAAATTACACCAATCATTGTCACCAAGTCTGAGCACAGAGTTAAGCCATTACCAATGTCTAAAAATTACTGTAAGCCTTATGTTCTTGCCATAATCTTCCTTTTCACTAATGTAAGTTCTCAAATTAAAGGTTATAAAATGTGGTAGGCATCTGTGCGTCACTCAGACGTTTGGGGTGCTGAAAAACAAATGCAAAATAAGACTTGGCATGAAAGACTGGTTCTGACATTTCTAGAAGGACCTCAAGGTTGCAATATTTAGTCAAACAATGAAATACCTTACAGCAAGAACCTAACTCATATAATCAAAAGTAGGTGTCCCTAAATTTACGACCAATATACCAATTGTGACAAAACTTGGTCCTTCTTAGATGTATTCTTGGCTAAGCCTCTCTTCAAAGTGATTACTTAGGGAGAAAAAGAAAAGTTTTAAAAGTTCCCATAAACAAATACGTGCCTGATACATATTAGGTACTCAACAAATGTTTATTGGAAAAATAATTGCTTTATTGAATATTTGCCTAAATATTTGCTGTAGTACTTCTAACTCTATTAGAAGCAAAACCTCTTGAGAAAAAGAAAGAAAAACAGTTCATTTTACTATTTTCCTGTGTTGCATATAAGAACCTAACCTTTTCTTTTCCTTATTTTGTTCCCTTTCCAGTATTTTCTAACATTCTTCATTTATTATTCTGCTTGATATTACTCACATAAAACCTTTTCTCAGAAAATCTGTTCCTAGGAACTACGCTTTAATCAGAGTCAATCACAGGAATCTCCATAGCAAGAGATCCCTTGAGAATCCCATAGCAAGGAAATTTACCACTGTACCCCTCCTCCCCAACTTATTTTTTGCCTACTCTGGTGTGCAAACTTCTGATCAAAGTTTAAGAAGAATTCATGTTCATAACCCTTTTTGTGGTGACACTGATACTATTTTTATTAAGGCATGTGCATAGATGTCAATAATTTATGTATGGTAGGGTCAGGAGGTTTTAGGCTTTTTTTTTCTTTCCCACCCCATTTTCACCTCCACATTTATCTGCATGACAGACTTCAGTGTGATTATGGGTTAATCCAGATAATATCCATTTAGTGATGTATTTTAGGGGTAAAACCATTCTATTGTACCTGAACCGAATTAAATGTATGCCAGGAAATACCACCAAACCTCTAAGTCCCCTCTAGGCTGTTTTGCCTCTCTGGGTCTTAGTTTTTTTCTGGATAAAACTAAGGACCTAGGTAATCTCTTTGATTCTTTCTAGTTTTATAACTGGTTAATTCTACAAATTTACCCATAAAATTTTCAGAGCCAATCTAAGCAATTGTTTCTGTCTTGTCCTCTAGCTCTATGCCACCTGTTTTGTTTTGTTTTCTTTTCTTTTCTGATATCATTTCCTTTTTCCCCTCCCTTCTCTGTCTTGTTTCTTCTCTCTCCTTTCCCCCTTTCCCTTCCTCTTCCCCCTTCTACTTTACTTTGAAAATTAGGTTCTCCTTATTTGGCCAAAGTTAGGTCTTATCTAATGCTTAACCAAAGATGAGAGAAATGTGATCCCATATATGTGTGGGTACAAATGCAGCCACATTCACATTCAAGGAACAAAATCTCTTGCTAATGTCATCAAATCCAATGGGCTTTTGTCCTGATCTTACTTGACCTGGCACTATGGGACAAAGCTTGCCTCTCCACCCTTGGGCCACCTCTTCCATGGCATCCGTGACATTGTCTCCACTTCTAGGATGACCACTTCCCAGGATCCTCTGTCTGCTCCTCCTCTCTGTAACCACTTGGTTTTAGTACCCTAAGGCTCTCTCCAGAATATCTTTTCTTTTTCTCCATAATCTCCTCCTAGGTGATCTCATAAACTATCATCCATACACTTAAGACAACCAATCACTATTTTCTTTCTTTGTTTCTTTATAAATAATTAAAACAACCCCCTTATTATTAAAGAATTAGTGCATGTGCATTGCAGAAAACTTGAAAATATAGACAAGCAAGCTTAAAAAAAACCTTTATATTCTCAATGTACAGTGAATATCCTCAGTAAATATTCTTCCAGACTTTCCCTGTGCATTTTTTAAACAAAATGTTTGTCCTGTAACCTGTGTTTTTTTTAACCAGCAGACTTTTCTGCAACTTGATTATTTTAGTAAATCTCCATCTTTCTACTTCAGTGTTTAAAAAAATAAAATCTCAGCTGCCATATTCAAACTTCCCCACTTGACCCCAATATGTTTTTTACAGCCTGTTTATCTAAATGAATATCCAATCCAGGGTCATGAATTGCTTTGGGTTGTTAGGTTCCTTAAGTCTCTTTTAACTTAGATCTATACCCTTTTATAACACTGCTTCATTGAAGAGATGGGGCAAATGCAAAATGTCCTGTCCACATTCTGAATTTGTATGATTGATTCCATGTGATGTTGGTTAGCTTGGTACTCTATCTTCCATAATTCCTGCAATCTACAAGTTATATATGAAAGCTTTATGGATACAAGTTAAACGTTTTTATCCAGGTGACATCATAGCTAATGCTGGTATTTTACATTGCATCACATCGTATCACGTGGCTATCAATTGTTAAACTTGGCCTTGACCTCTCCTCTGAGCTCCAGGTCCTACTTCCTATTCAATATATCTATGCTAATACCTCAACAGCACCTCAAATTAAATATTCCAATACTTAACAATGACCTTTACCCCCCCAATCTTTTTATTCTTGCTGTATATTCACCTGGTCATGCAGGCTTTGAAGCCTGGAAGTCATCCTTGATGTCTCCCTCTCCTCCACTCTCCTCCACTCCCACCTCTAATCTCCAAGACCTCATATGTAGCTCAAATATGTCTACTGCTCTCCATCACTATTTGACATCCACTAGTCCAAGCCATGATCTCCTTCCTCCAGGTATACTTCAATTTTATCCCCTCAGTGGTCTCCTCCATGAACTGACACACACACCCACCCCGCTCCCCACCCCCCCATCCAGCACCATCTAGTCCCCAAACTGCTGCCCTTGTCATCTTTTGAAGAATAGAAATCTGATCATGCCACTTGCCTGTGTCAAATTCTTAAAAGGTTTCCTACTTGGTTTAGGATAAAGGTCAAAGTCTCCCCACTGCTTACAAGGTCTTGCTTGGCCTTGCTGCTGCCTAATTCTCCAGACTCTTCTCCCATTTCTCCTGCCCTCTTGCTCTCTCAGCTTCAGCCACACTGGTGATTGAGGTCATCAAAGACACCATGCCCTTTCTTACCTTGGGTCTTCTAGCACATGCTCTTTCCTTTGCCTGGAAAAATGTTTTCCTCCTATTCTTTGCCTGGTTAATTTCCACTTTTATAGCTTAGCTGAGATACCCCCTTTTCTCAGGAAAGCATTCTCTGTCCCCAAAGCTTAGGTCTAGTCTCCCACTTATATGCGCTTATAACATCTTACATTTGTCTCTCCCCTGATGAAACATGAGCTCCATGAGGATGGGGAACAGGCTTGTCCTTTTCACAGCACAGTACCATGAATAGGAAGCTCTCAATATATATTTCTTGAATAAATGGAGGGAGGAGTTATTATATATTAAAATACAAGTTATTTACATTAAAATGCTTTCTTTTCTTTTCCTTCCTTTCTTTTTTCTTTCTATCAAGGATGACTTCCAGGTTTCCCTCCCTCCCTTCCTTCTTTGCTCTATGCTTCAAGGGCTTAAAATTCACTCAGAATAACTGTATCCTCACACAAATAGTGCTTGTTCTAACAAACAATGGGAAATAATGAAAGATGAGTAGGGCTTAAAGAATAGACCCTCAGGTCTGGAGAAAAATAATGTTTGAGAAACCCTCTATAATTTTTAAATGCTACATGAAATGCAAATGTTTTTTAGATTCCAACAGCATACACAGAAATATCTCAACTCATTTTGACAAAGTTATCCACCAGGGAGATGAATAAATAGCTTCACTAAATACATATGGTGCAATTATACCCAGCAATAAGTGACAATAGGTCTTGCTTTATAGTAATCTAAAAATTCAAAGCCCAATTATTTCAGCTGCTCAGTAAATAATACTGAAAAGATGTGGTAGTAAAGCAACTTAAGAACATACTGTATTAGTAAACGCTAATGATCTCTTTATGATCCACAGACCCACTTCTTTTTCCTCTGAAGGAAAGAAAGCTTTTCTTAAATCAGAAAAAAAAAAAAAAAGTTATCCATGAGCTACAGCCAAGAACAAAATGAAAGCAGAGAGTACTCCTTTTGATCTTTCAAGAGTAGTATTTAGTTAAAGAATGTATGCTGGATTGTAGAAAAACCTGACAAGAAACATGAGCATTTGGGACCTGAAAAATGTGGTCTTTAGCAGCCAACCTTTTAAAAATATATTTAAAAAACAAACAAACAAACAATAAAACCTAAGATAGGACGCGTCACCACAGCTCTAAATTTCAGGGCATACTGACGCTGACTGTAATGAAAGGGGTCAGTTTCAGACTTCTTTTTAGAAAGCAGAAGCACTGTAGGTAATTGGTATAATTAGGAGTTTAGATATGCAAATAAAATTCAAACTTGAAATGATTGAGATGGAAAAGCAACCTCAACAGGAAAAAGAAAAGGAGAGAAGAAGAGGGAGACGCCTAAGAAAAACCCTGGCCTTTCAGGATGACCTGAGGTTAGCTGAAGACACAGTAACGATGAAGGGCACACAGCTGATCACTGGTGCTCCGAATAGACCTGAAGACAACCTGGTGAAGGAGGGAGGGAAAGCCGGAAGCTGCCTTGCCACAGGCCCACCCAGGCCAAGGGAACTGGAGAATGACAATCGACAAGGCAGATCTGGATAGACTGCCCTATAAGAGGTCTGGGCTACCTGCTCCCTGGACTTGTGGTGTTTATTATTTTTCTAATTTGAGCAAACCATTTAAGTTTTTGGTAACTCAAAAATAAAATCATATGGCCAATAAAATATTTATTTAGGGAAAAAAACTTAAATGTGCTGCACCGGCTTCTTTCTTTACTTCACGCCTTACTACCAGGAAATCGTAATCTATCGCACTGCTCTTCTGCCTGTCTAGGTTACACCTACTTGAACCAGAAGCCTCCAAAGGGAAGCGTCACTGAGGAAGGGATCTCTCACTCTCTGACCCTTCGGACCTGATCAGGTTCACATAATTTGCACTTACTTTGTACAATGTATTTTCCCTTCATACTCCTTTACTCAACTGTCATTAAATAAAATTTTCAATAATCATCTGCTTAATGGCTATCTCATTACTCTATTTTCAGAACCTAGCACAGTGCCTGGTACTTGCCAGGACTCAATGAATGAAAATGATAAAATCTGGGATTGTTGCATGATATGGGTTCAGATTACCCAAATGTCAAAGCTTCTTTCTGGATTATCATGTATTCAATTATCAAAGATTTATCAAGCAATTGTTGCTTGAAGACAATGTATAAGGCTTGAAAGGATAATATATCAAATAGAATCCTAGGGCAGTGCTTCCTAAACTTTTAGGTGCACTCAGATCTCCTGGAGAGCATGTTATAAGCAGATTCTGATTCAGCAGGCCTGGGGTGGGGCCTGAGATTCCTCGTTTCTAAAAGTGACGTTGATGCTGCTGGAACTCAAGCCACACTTTGTATATAGTAAGGCTCTAGGGGATCTAATTGACAACCCAAAGTAGGCTTTTCTCTATGTAAGTCTTGTTTATTTTGCATAAAAATACCATATCACATTGTGATTGTGATCTAACTAGTACCTGGTTCGGATAGTCACACAGATGTCTGCTTGCAGGATGAAGGACCACCATTTCTTGGTTTTCTCTGGGATCTTGGGGCATGTACTACATAAATTCTCTTGTGAATTCTGCCTTTTGCCAGAAAATTGAGGCATGTCTATATTACCCCAGTGAAAAGTCCACTTGCATCAAAAGAATTTGGCCAGAAAAATATGAATTTGGTTTTTCTATAAGATACCCTTTCAATGATAAATTCTTGAGAATATTTGTCTTATTTTTAGTTCTTTGGGGCAATTAGTGCATATGAAGCACTCAGGTGTTTGGAATACACAGTGTCCTCTTTATTCAGATTTCTTCCCATTATGTGATTGATGTTGCACAGGTCTTTCTTTCCAACAGTTTCAAGTCATTGTGAAAAGCCCGAAACAGGGGTATTGATATTTTCTTTGATCTTTCACACCGACTTCTGTATCTCTTAATATTCAATGATCCCTTTGTACAGTGATAGAGTTTAGGTTGTTTCCTCAGACAGTGACACAATGATGTAGATGTTTTCTGCAGGCAATATCTGAATTTCTCTTTGTATAGTAGGAACCTGCTTCATACCAAAATGCAACGACCTGGTCCATGTTTAACAATTTTTCTACAGATTAAAGGTAAATAGTTTTAAATATCCTTTTAATAACAATTCTTTTGCTAGTACTTGGTGTCAGCTGTCCTGGAGAATACTGCCAATGGTAATTAGATTTTCTCATTATATATCTACACATGCATACGCGCGCACACACACACACATTTGCTGAAAATGTCAACATGTGGCTTTATGCCTGTAGTATACCAATCAACATATCAAAATCCAAATTTAGGATCCTGATTCACAATACCACATTTTTTTCCTTTTTTCTCCCCCTCACATGAAGTAAATTAAATTCAGCCTTTGTTGGAAGGAAAAGTAAAATGTGTTTCACACATACATTTAGCACTAATCTGTTCTCTGTACCTTAATTATGCTTTAAATTTCTGTGGGATCTTATATTCCAGAGACTTAATTTACTTTTATAAATATTCATTGATTTTTTTCCCCCCATTTCCATTAGCGCTGCTAAACGTCACCCTTCATTCTGCCTTTGGAGAAACTGAGGCACCAACTAGTTATATGAGAAAGAAGCTCCTCGGATAAAGTGACAACCCTCCTGCAAAGCTTAGAAATAATGGTTCAGTGTTCGGGTATTAAATCAGAGGTAGCCTGCTCATATTCTAGGCACAGCCACATTCCTTATTTTGTCTTTTTCTTGGTACAAAGTACGCTAACAGAATAGCTGCCCTGTGGTTAAAGAGAAATGATTACAAAAAAAGAACAGTTGGAGAAAACAAGCCCAAAGTACTTGGATTTTAGTCAGTGGGAGTCCATCACAGGAACTAATGGGCTGAGAATGTTTCTATTTTTTCACCAAGTAATCCATATGCAAATTTCCTGCAGTATTCAATATGCACTTCCAAGCTCAGTAAATGTTTTCTATTCTTTTCTGCTTAGCCCGCTCAGCTTTTTCCAATTAGGCTCTGTTTATTTAGAAAAAAGAAAATGTCTAAAGAAAGGATTAAGCTCTGTATCTTATGGAGAAAGAATGAATATTAGAAATTCTTTTAGGATCCAGAGGATGCATTCTTTACCCATCCTTCCTGCTGGGATGGGTAATGAGAATAAAGTAAAAGGGGGATGAAGCTTTTTAATTCATTTGGTTAGTTCAGCTGATAGCATGCCTTTGACGATCTGGAATTAAATCCAAAAATTCATGGCAATTCAGACAATGGTGCACACGGAATAACCCGTGGGTGAAAATAAATAGATAGAGATATGGAAGCTCCAGAGGACCCACCTGGTGAGCAACAACTCTGCAAAAGCACGAGAATTCACAAAGTGGAGGGGACAAGGGGACAGGCTGGGGAGAGAGGGAAATAGCTGAAGTTAGCAGTTGTGTCACAGGAAGATGACCCAGGAAACAGTTATAAACTGGAAGGATGTTTCAAAAGCATGTGCTTGCAGAGTAGTATATACACAAGGGAAGACAGTCGTGCTGCAAGTCAGGGCTTTGTATCTTCAGATACTGCTCCCATGAAAACACGTGGTATTCTGCCTATCCTTTCCAGGTTTTAAATGGAAAGTTGGAGGTCATTTGGTGTATAAAGAAAAAAGGCCAGTTCAGCCAAAGTTTCTCAACATAGTCACCTATCTTTTCTATCTATTTATTTAGAAGGAAAGAAGAGAGAGAGAAAAAGAGAAATAAAATTTTAAAACCCTGAACTTGAATTCCATGGAAGGTATAGAGTGGAGGTGGGTATAGGGTAAATGTGTTGCGGTACCCAAAAAGGAATCTGTGCCACTGAGAATGGCCTGCTTCAAGAGGCTGTAAAGTCAAGCTCAAAAGACATATTATATATGATGATATTTTACAAATTTAAAAGCATCATACCATTGAAAGAGGGGTCATCAGTAGTGGTTATTTTTGGCACTGGATTAAAGACCAGGAAATACCCAAGATGTTTCCAGGATACTGGAACAGATTCTTACCAAATAGGGTTATGAAGAGTTAAGCATAAAAAGTTCCAAAATGTCAGATTAATTTTCTCTCCCAGAATTCAGAGATTCAAAAGCCATAGGGAAAAATAACTGATAAAACATATTTAAGAATAAACTGTTCACTTGGTAATTGAATAATATATCAAGCTCTTCAGATATCCCCACAATGAGTTTGGTTTCCGTGGCCTAAGAGAGATAGCATTAAGAAGCAAAATCTAGGGGAAGAAGGGCTTTAATATAAACTTGTACATAAAGGAAAGTTTCACTTTAATGGCAGTGGAAAAGACGAAGGAACCTGAATGAAGTAGTGTGTGTGTGGGTGTATGTATATATCTCCAAACCATACCCTAGTCTGCTTTTTCTCCCCTCTACAAATATTGCTACTACGATCCATCTTCGCTGGATGTAGCAAAAAAGAAGGAAAAAAGAAAAGACTTCTCCCGCTCTGTCAAACTACCTGCGTATATTATCCATGAAAGAACTGTTGTGGTTATGTTGCCCAATAGTCACTTATAAGAGTTCAGTTCCAACCCTCAATGTGGCAGTTGAAAGAAAAAAATCACCTCCAATAGCTTTTTAAAATTTAAGTTCTAAGACACAGCCATGCTCTCAAATTTCAATTCCTTAAGTCTCAAGCTTAGAGAAAAATAAACTAACAAAAGCCTGCCAAAAATCCAGGCTGGCTATTAAAATGTTACAACGGAGCTCCATGGGTCTGAGACTACAGTTGGTATCCAAATCAACAGAAATGGCTGGACAGAAGCCTTCAGATCACCATGGAACAGTCTTTGATGCCCTTTGTCTAATTCTGTGGAGACCCAACCCTCAAGCGGAATATTTTTGGCCCATTAAATACAGGCCTTTCCCAGAAAGCCAAAGGGCTTGGAGACATCATTCTGATCCTCAGCCCATTCTTAAGTAACTTGACACACTGGATAGAACCTCGAGCTTTAGGGTGCACCAAAAGACATTACATGGAGGTTTTCTTCTTTTGATCCCATGGGCCAGTCGTGTTTTTGCCCTCCTTTAATGGCCAAGGCGGCTTCTTCCTCAAGCCAACTTTGAATAACCCCCCAACAGTAATTCCATTACAGAAAAAGCTTTGTACCAAAGAGGGCTGACCAGGTTTTAATGACTTTGGATGCTTCATCTTTATCTGGCTTTTTTCTTCTGTAGCTTCGTTAAAATGATGAGAGCTCCCCAAAAAGGGCTGGTTTCTGCCTCAATTTTCAGTTACGTCAATAATAAGAGGAACAACCTAAACTTGCAGTCACAAGCTGATTTAAGCCCCCACAACTTCCCTGGCAAATCAGCTAAGAACTCTGTCCTGGAGAACTTGCCCCAGCAGTTGGAGCTAAAACTCAAAATCTTCCCTAGGCCTCCAAGCCACCTCACTCCCGCAGTGCAGTGGAATGGAAAGAAAATCTCAAAGTGTCTCCATATCTATACATCTGTTCCTTCTTTGAAGGTGTGGCCTAGGGGTCTCAAATGGAAAAGCAGGATAAAATAATCATCAAGCAGTGGGTTTGGAGCCCTTTCTTGGGAGTGTTTTACACTGCCTACACATTAAACCTGTTCTTGTTTATGCAGGAATCAATGTATTTGGATTGAATAACACTTCCCCGGTTTGGCTGCCTAGCCAATTAATGTCTTTGCTTTCACCTTTATAATTAGCACATTTAAAAGAAGATTTTAAAAGTTGCTACTGAGGTGGCAGTGAGGAGAATGCGCTGAAACTGTGCATGAGGAACAAAGCCTCAAACTCCAGGGAGGTGCAAGATGAACCACGATGTGGAATTTACATATCGCAGACATGTCAACCAAGGGATTTATCAAGCAGCCCTAAGGACACACCACCAGGGCAGGACTGACAGAGAAAATTAGATCTGCACTCCAGAGGCAAAACCAGAGAACAGTGAATTTAAATAGAAGCCATATTAAAAACCTTGCTATTTGGCACATTCACGTACCACAGATCTGGGAAACAGACAAAGAAATCTTAGCATGGACAGACTTCTAATTCTCAGTCCCATTCAGGCTCCAATGCACAAAGGAAAGCGCTTCTTAACGTTTCTTCCTTTTGTCTTAAAAATTAAGCTTTTACATCATCTGCTCAGGGCCACACAAACTCTCACACTGTAGATGTTGCAAGACTGTGCACAATGTTCTGCCTGAAAATGCCCATGTTGCAAATCAGGCAGCCTCTGGAGAACGAGAAACAAAGGGATTATCACCGCTAATGACTCAGCCCTTCAGTGCCGGAATGCATGGTAGCAAATGTTACACTCCTTTCAAAGTTCCTTATAACAAGCTGCCTGGTAATGGAAAGCTGCCACTCCACTACTCACGCAAACCCTGATTTTCCACCTGAATGACGCAACATGGACTTCCATTCTCTCAATTCCATGGAAACATATTTCAGAGATAAATGTCTGCCATATACAAACTACCTGCCCTTAAGTGGACAGCCACTCAATTCAGAGTTTCTTCATATGCTTTTCCCCATGTGTAATAACAATAAAGCTTTCTGAAGATGAGGGGGAGAGAAAGCAAACACCATTTATTGAGCATTTAACATGTGCCAGGCCATGGGCCAGGGGCATTCACGAAAGTTGCCTAAATTAATCCTCAAAACAACACAAAACAAAACATAAATTATTAGGTTCGTTTTACTAGCGAAGGAATGGAGGCTCAAAAAAATTAAGCAATAATGCCAGGAAGGAACAAAAGTTGGGACTGGAGTCCAGATTGTTCTCCCCACTCTACTCGACTATTCCAAAAGTTCTTAATAGACTTCTCCTCTTAAGTGTATGACCCTTAATGAATTGGTGTAGTTATTCATTTAATAAGCTTGCGTTGGGCTCCTACTCTGGGCTGGGTGCTGTGGTGAGCTCTAGACATACAAAGATGAACGGAACAGGGGCCTTACCCACCCAGCATTTGGTGAGGTGGGCATGTAAATGAGCAGATGTAATCTGATGTGATAATTGCCTATAATAAAAGACATGAGCAAAGAGAGATGAGCTGTGTGAATCCAGGAAGATACCATACAGGAAGCCACTTTTGAGATGGGTATCAAAATATGAATAGGAGTTCAATATGCAGAGTAGGGGGTTAGAGAAATGAAGGAGAAAAAATGTCATTGGCAAAAGCCTGAGCTGGGAAAACCCACAGCACACTGTGGGGTGAGCTGCAAAGCAGCAGCAAGAAGTCTGTGGTGGCTAAGTGCAAGGCAACGAGTGTTCGGTAGGCTGGGGTATAGACCGTAGAAAAGTCTTGAGTCCCAACTCCACAGCCGACATGTGTTTTGTTCTCAGTAGGTATTCTGTGACCGTGGGCTTTAAAGTGAAATCAGAAGAGGTCACTCCTTTGGCTCTCTACTGTACTCACAAGCATTCTGGCTGCTCTTCCTAAGAAAACAGAAAGGCCCTCCCACCTTAGGGTCTTGTGTGTGCCATGCCTTTGCCCAACACCCTCCCTCCAGCTCCTCTCAGGATTGGTTTCTACTCAGGTCTCAACTCCACCATTTCCACCAAGATGTGTTCTCTGATCACTTTCTCTTAGGTGACTTATCTGCCACTTTCATTTCTCCCACAGCACTTGTCACCATTTGAAATGATCTGGTTTATTTCCTACTTGTCTATTAGCTGCATCTATCCGTGAGAATATAAGCTCCATGTGGGCAGGTGTTTTCTACTGCTTTGTCTTGTTCCCTGACATCCAGAATGCCCCTGGCACATAGTAGGTCCACAGTATTTTTTAAAATTTATTTTTCTTATCGTGGTAACATATATATGTATATTATAAAATTTGTGATTTTAGCTACTTTAAGTGTACAGTTCAGTGGCATTAACTACATTTACAATGTTGAGCCACCATTACCACCATTCATTACCAAAACTTTTTCATCACCCCAGACACTGTACCCATTAAGCAATGACTCCACATCCCCTTTCCCCCCAGCCCTTGGTAATCTCTAATCTATTTTCTGTTGCTATAAATTTGCATTTTCTTGTCATTTCATATAAGTGGAATCATACATATTTGTCCTTTTGTATCTGGAGTCCACAGTATTTTTTAATTGAATAAATTAATGAAATGATTGTGCTTGGGCATACTGATAATCAATAATCATTTATTTATCACGCACTCTAATCAACCTACACTTCGTCCCAGGGCCGACCCACCCCGGGCTGTTGAGGGAAAGCCTGACCAATGAGTTCCAGCAGAACCGGCCTGAGTGATGTCAGCACAATCTACTGGTGCTTTACAAAAATTCTCATTTTGCTCTTTGCCCAAGTTTTTCATATGAACATAGGTTGAAAGATCCAGTTGTTTCTTTCTATGTTCTGATGTCCCGCCAAACCAAATTCAATTGATTGAAATATAGCCTGCTGATGCTTTTGTAAGACTGAAGAAGCGGATGGCAACCTTCCACCCCTTTGCTGAATGGTGTAATTGGCCTGCCATAGAGAATTGGGGAATTTTAACACATTCCCCATTTGGCTGAGCTCACCAATTATTCCCCAGTTGCTATCAGAGCCACAGACTTTTCTTCTCTGGGGTCATTAAGCTTGTCAAAACTAATTTGTCACCACAACTGCTGACCCTCATTGCTCTGACAGCAGCACAAGGATCACCCTAAATAGACTCTTGCATTACAAGAAAGTAGATGACTGATCAGAACCCACGGTGCTCTCGCTGTATGGCTTGGAATGGCCTTCTGACCCCAGAAGATGTGGAAATAGTACCCCTTAAATGACACAGGTCACAAAGCCCATGTACTAATCGTTCTGGTGCTAAAAATATATATAAACTAGTAAAACAAATAAATTCTTGGAATACAGGCTAGAATCTGATATGTGACAAAAATATGCTTTTCTCCTGCTTTGACAAAACCTGAATATAGTACATGTTCTCTCCATGCAACCACCCAGTGGATGTCAGGTGGAATTAAATATGCCATAAATCACAGGTCCCTCATACGCCAGTCAGAATAACATTCTTTGAAAATTTCTTGATTGTAAATGCAAAAATATTCCATCAAGGCTGCCAACATTCAACAGGAAGAAGAAAAGTTGCTGTGAGGAAGCAGCATTCGGTTCTGAAAACGCACTTTGTGGGCTCACCCATATTGAAAATAGTTACAAACCATTTGCTAGAGCTGGCAGGCTTAGTGGGTCTACATGCAAATCTCTGCACAGACAAAGATAAGAACGAGTCTATTAATTTCAAAAGAAAGAGGGATTCTTTAGTGACTACAAACCAGGCAGCATGAAAAGTTACACTGACTCCGGCTCCAGGGTACCATTTAATATATAAACTAATACAAATTTCTCAAAAGAAAAATTAATTATGATCTCAACGGATCTTGAAATAAACGTTTAATCTGAAAACAGCATTATCAAATAACTTTTTACTTTTTCCTCTTAAAGAGATTCAGCCCTAAACACAACTGAGTTTAGAGTTACTGGCTGCCACTAAATGTTCTTGGTTGCACTACAGATCAGACAAAATGATAACTTTTGTAAATATTAAAGGGAAGGTGGAAATACCTGGTGCCCCCACTTGTGCCTCACTAGTTTCTTCCCCAGCATGATTAATTTTCTCCTTTTAAAAGGGATACTAGCTTCCTGATGAAAATTCACACTGTAAGTAAACAACTGGCAAAAGGATTAAATCTCTTGAAAAAATGCCAAGCCTTTGGTTGTTTACTTATATTTAATCAAACAAATCTGAGCTCATAGTTTGTCACTGATGTCATGTCTTTGAGCAGTTTTGTGTTTGCTTTTAGTTTGAGAAGTGACTGTAGAATGGGTTGAGGAACAGTGAGGAGGGGAGAAATGAGAAAAGGGCGGGGGGATGTGAAGGCTAGGATTTTCTGGGAGTCACAGATTTAGTTGAATTCTAATGATGTCACTCAATCTTAATTCTGGCAACAGGGATCCCCCACCCCCAACCGCTGCATTTTCAGCGAGAAGTAAGCTAAAAACTTGGCAAATTTCATGGTAACACAGTCCTGAATTGGCAGCCAAGATCTGAATTTGAATTTTAAGTTGTTTTCTCCCCAAATGTCCAACAAGATCTGCTGTGCTTTAAGAAGAGGGAAAAGAGAGATTTATTGATGTATAAAAAGACACATTTCAGCATTGCCAGTGCTAATCAATAACTGGAATGTGACAAAAGACCATGCTAGGCTCCATAATGAAAAGGACACACATATAAAGGCAAGTATAATTACATGGTACAAATAAGGAAGAGGTTGCCAGAGACTGCATGTTGCCAAGTGCCTCAAATATTCATTTTCTTTGAAAGACTTATTTTTATGTCTACGGAAGATGAATAAACCTAGCTGAAGAAATATGGCTCTTCCCAAACCTTTGCTCATTTCTGGAATCAAACCCTTTTGCAGGTTTTGAAATGTTTAACTTTGTTTTTCATTAATTTGACTTGTTCACACATCCCCTGCACTTCTGGAGCTATGAACAAAACTGGCAGCAAGAGTGCTGGAGTATCAAAGAGATTGCTCCTGTAGGATTTCTGGCCCCGCTGGAGAAGCATCACTGATTCTCACAGGATCTTAGGTCAAAGGCCACACCCCTGTGAAGGCTGAGTTATCTCAGGAAACTGAAAACTTTTTGGTGCTTAGCCAGGAGAAATCCCATCTCCAAGCCTTTGACAACTCAGCCAGAGTTAAAGCCAGCTCTGTGCTCAGAGATAAAATATGAGAAACATGAATTGCTGAGAATCCTGATCCTAGATTTACACCCAGAAAGCACAAGGGCCATTTAAGAACAACCTCTGCCTTGTTACGTAGCTTTAGGAATGCAGGTAAAGAAGAGAGTGGGTGTCTTTGCCACCACAGACGGGTAATATCATTGTGGGGCTGGGGTTGGGGGGAGTTACTAAGCCTAGCAAGTTCAGAAAGTATAAAAGGACAAGGGCTTCTGAGACAGGGTATGGAAGGGCCTTCCCTAGTCTTTAAGTCAGTTTTCAATTTCATTTCTGAACCTGATTGCCGTGAAGCTGCACTGAACCAAACACTCTATCCCACTGGCAAATTGAGCACTTTTGCCAATCTGCAAGGGTGCAGTTACTGCTTCAGGCAGCCATTCACATTTTCAGTAAACCGCTGCATTCAGCGCACTACTTCGTTACAAGGTCCTGGAGGTATTTTCAAAGCAGACACAGAAAGAGTGCTGGGCTGCAAAGAATCACTGCTGGCCCCGACCATTAGCTTCAAAGAGAGAACGTATTATGTTTACCGCAGATTGATGGGACTAATTTATAGAATCATCAGTAAAATGCTATGTATCTCCTCAGACTCTCACATAGCCTTTTGTAGACAAAGATAAATCTGAAGCTCAGAGGCAAGCTCATTTAATTTTCGCCTGACAGCCAGTAATAACGGAAGCATCTTATAAAGGTTATGTTTCAATGAAAAAATCTATTACTGGGCGTACAAAACACACTTGCATTAATTACATTTTCTTTGCACTGCATTTGACAAAAGGTCAAGAAATTACAAAAAAAGAGAGAACACACGAAGAGAATTCTACTTATTAACTGAAATTTTCTCTTTCTAATTCCTCAGAAATTCAATCACATATGCTATACGTTAGTTACTACACTTAATTAAATCTGATATTCTGAAGATGACTAGCCAAAAATATTATCAGGCATATAACAAGGATCAATTATTCTCCAACAGATGATGCTTCCATATTTCTAAAGTCGCCTGTGTCTAGAACATACCTTGCCTGTCATGCTGAAATATTTGAAAAGAACAAGAGACAGGAACAGAAAATTTTCATATTTTGTCTTCACAAAAGGTATCAGATAAAATGATTAATAATAGAAAATGTCAAAGTTCTTGTATTTTCAGAATTTCTGGGTGGTAGTGGGGCATGCTGGTGAGGTGATACTTTTTAAGAAAATGAGGAAATTGTGATGGTTCAAAAATAGCAAGAAGGGAGATGAGTCAAGCAATTTTCTTTAACTAAGAGTGCTCCAGCATGGTATGGTGCTAAAAGCCTGTTGCATCTTTGAAGTTAGATACAAATAATTCTATTCTAATTTTAGTTCTGCTAGCAATTATTTGGTCTTAGAGAAACTAAAAGAAAAAACCAGCAAACCAAAATAAATGAAATACTCTGAGGGCTCAGTTTCCTTGACTTGAAAGTGAAAATAACACTACATCCTTCCTAAGGTTGCTACGATGCTGAAATGCACACAGAAGGCATTGCTGTAAGTCATCAGTTCCTATATTTCAATCATTAAGAATCTAGAAAACACTGTAAAAGATCTGAAGAAAAACTCAAGCTCCCCGACCTTCCAATTGAACATGTGGGTGGGAAGCCCACTGAGGTGGGAGGAAGTACCCAGAAGATGATGCTTCCAAGACCAGCCACACTTCTGGTCTTTGCAGCAGGAACCACATCTCTCTCATCCAGCAAAGACATGCAGAAGATGTTCCAGGTGATGAACAAGAGCTAGTGGCCACCAGCTGCCCCCTCCCCCAGCCCACTTGTGTTCTTCCTGCATCCCAGGAAATGGAGGGAATGGGGAGAACAAAGAGTATGGAATACACCGCAACCTCTTATAACCACAAACACTGTATACACAGGTGTCATTATATGTTGAAACTTTGCTCCTCAAAGTGTGGTCTGCAGAGCAGCAGCATCGGCACCACCTGGGTGCTTGGATAGAGCTGTACAGCCCCAGACTCCTGCTGCATGTGTTGAACCAGAATCTGCATTTTAGCAAAAAACCCAGGTGATTAGTTTGGGAAGCCCTGCTTTAAACATGAAAGAGTGGCCTTCTCTCCTCTTTTAGACTTCAAACTAGAGTGTAAGCTCCCAGGGAGCAGAGACCTTCACCCTTCTTGAACACTGATATACCCAAGTTCTAGGTGACACCTGGGAGATACCAGGTGCTCAGGACGTAACTGTTGAATGAATGACTGGATAGGCTTGGTAACATTCATCAGGGTCTAAATAAGGTCGTGGCTCTGTTTGGTTGCCACTCTAGGAAATGACTATTGCAATGGGCAGGAGCAAAGAAGTTTATTCACTTAAATTCAGACAATATTTATTGAGCAAAGTCCAAGAATTCTGAGACTAATAAATCAAACAGGTGTTGGTGGACTGAAATGGACTTATTGAAGCAAAGCTTTCTTCACAGATAATGCTAATTTAATGATATAAAAAATGATCTCACATAAACTGGTTTAAATTAATTTCTTTAAATTTATTGAGATATAATTTACATATCATAAAATTCACCTGTTTAAATGTGCAGTTCAACGATTTTTTTAAAAATGAATTTATTGGATTGTACAACCATCACCATAATCCAGTTTTAGAACATTTTCATCACCCCAGCAAGATTTCTTGTGCCCATTTATAGTCAGTTCTTGTTCCCATCCCCAGCCAATCTCTAATCTACTTTCTATAAAAATTGACATTTTTAGGACTCCTCAGTCAGTATACAACTGATAAAAATACATGCAAATCTTCTTGGGCATTCAGTAAAGAAGCTCATTAGGGATCTCTCTCTGTCAGGGTTGGTTATCTTATTTTCAATCCCTGTCTATACTTGAAAATATATATTTTTTAATCCACTTTTCTTCTTAAAATTCTCTATCCTGCTGAAATACAAATATTTGTACATAAGAGTGTATGTACTAGCCCATCATATTTATTGCTTCATTTATTATAGGGGTGGAAAAACTGGATGCAGCCTGAATCCTCGGTTACATTACATCAATACCATAGACTCTTATACAGCTATTTAAAAAATGTGCTGGAGCTACATGAACTGACCTGGAGATAAGTCCAACGTATCCTGCTAAGTGAAAAAAAGCAACATGCTGAGAAATATGTATAGTATGATCCCATTTTTGTAGGAAAAAATCATATGTATATATGAATGTATGTTTCTATAATCATAAAAAAATGTACAGAAGGACACACCAAACTATTAACATTTCTTATTTTGAGGCAGAGAGGGGTTGGAGCAGGAGGTGAGGCAAACACTTTGTACATTGTTGTGAGCAAACATTGCTTTGCTGTTTAAAAAGAAAAATCCCATAAATTACATTTCTTTAAAACTTCCTAAAATTTTCTTATTTTATCCCTCTCTCCCTATCATAAGTTTAAATTCATATGGTTTTATGGAATGTGTGGGCTAAAGTATTATGTGGATTATTGAGATCTCTGGGTTATAACTTCAGAGGTTTCCAAACTGGATTTCAAATTCATCGTAGCTAATGGAGGAGGATGAAGACCTCAAAAATATGATTTCCTCACATGCAGGCTAGTATGATATTCAGGAATGAAGCCTTATTTTCATATGGCTTTCAAAGTTATTCTAACTGAATGGGGAAGCGGAGATATGATAAATGATTAAACTCATTATGACTCTGATATAATGATATGTGGTCCAAAGACACAGGCTTCAATGTCCACTGTAGTCTAATTAAATAAGACAGAAAACTTACCAATAAAGCACCAAAGAAGGATTTTTTTTAAAAAAAGGAGATATTCTCAGCAACACCAAAAGGAAATGGTGTATATACATATATATGAAAAAAATATATTTGTGTGATAAACCTGCAATGAGAAAATGCTTGATAGAGGTCCATTCGCAATATTTGCTTAAATAGCTTTACAAATTATATTTGAAAGCACACTAATGGACTGTGGTTCAATTTTCCCATGGGTAAGCTCCCCCTGACCTTTATAAACTTTTGTTATTCTTTATTTCACCAATATTCTTTTTAAAATAAATCTTTTAATTTAAGTATTACATCTAGAAAACTGCACAAAGCATATGTGCAATTAATTATTGCAAATTGAACACACTTGTGTGACACCACCTAGCTCAAAAAATAGAACATTTCATCATTATTCTTAAAAGAAATTCAAGCTTTAATTCCAGGGAAGAAGTCTGAATTACCAAATATATTTGGTATGTTTAGGCAGTCATTCTATCCATTGGGTTTTAGACTGGGCTATCTGGGTAAAATTTAAATGTGAGTGAGTGAGCAAATTTAAATATAACTCTACATAGTCTAGAGACAAAACATCCCTTGGGAAAATGTGTTAGGCTCCATCAACACGGCTGCCACAGGTCTTTTCCATTGTGTCACAGGAGAGACTGTCCGGACCAATGACTTGTCTATGTTTGAGTCAGAGAACTAAAGCCAAACCTTCTTGACTCATCTTTGGGTTCATTTTTACCCTTAAGCTTTCTTTGTCACCAAGGTATAATGTAATGAAATGCATATGACCTGGCAAACCGAACAATGAGCCTTACTGTTCAACGAAGGTAAAACAGATGATTAATTTGTCAGCACAAAGTGAAGACTCAGAAGGCTGAAATATCAATCTCTTTTTAGTCTATTATCCTTTCTTTGAATAAAAGGCTGCTTAGAATTCACATTTGGTTTAGAAATGCAGAAGTTCAAAAGTGAGCAAATAACACATAAAGGACCCTGTATTGTACGACCCCGTACCTGATGGGAAATATCTCCAAAGAAGAATGGGTCTAGGGAAAGGATTTAGGAATACCCAATGTTTCTCCCCAAAGAAGACCCTCTTTTGGCCTTGCACATACCAGAAGCACAGATATTTGTTGGCTTGATCAGAATTGGTACAAGTTAGTCAGGATCAATTCCATGAAAAGAGAGATCTAGAGCTGTGGACAATTATGTGATTGTTGCTTATAGCAAATAGCACTTTTAGCTGTGCTGAAGCTTCCAAAAGCCCAGAGAGCTCTTTGATTCTTTTGGTCACCTTTGGAGATCTTTTGTTCCTAACCAAATAGAATGATTGTGAAGGACTCAGCTTGCAGGGTATGAACTGACCAAAACAACTTGGGGCCTTTATTTTTAAGTTCCATGCCTGCCTTATTAGAAGCCCCAAATGGCTGCTTTCAGAATCACTCCTGGTAACTGGAAAGTTAGGCAGTCCAGCACTTCTTTCCAGAAATTGAGCAATATTTTAAAAACAGAGAACACTTTCAGGGAAGGAAGCTAGATGAGGGGCTTTAAAATGATTCCATTATTTCCTGTTTGGGGACATGTCTTGAAACTTGGTGCATAAATACTACCTATGATAAAATATTTTATTTAGAATTGCACAGTGATTTTTGTATCCTAAATGACGAGCATGCGCTGCATTTACCAAGTCCATTTTCTCTATCCCCACCTCCGCACACACCCTCACCCTCAACCAGGAAGTCAGTAATTTAGTGCTAGCTAAAGTGCAAAAAGCTGGCTCACAAGGTAAGTTGAAAACAGTTATTAAGGGTGGTTTTCAGAGCTGGTACACAGATATAACCACCAAATATCTGGCACAGGTTCTTCTGCTTAAGCTCAGAGATTTCCTGAAGTGAAGAGTAAACAAGACCTTCACTGTTTCACTGATGCTGGTAAAGAATTGAGATTAAAATCATCATAGATAAGACATTTTAATGGGGAAGACACTCAGAAGTAATTGGATCTTACAGTTCTTATATTATGAGAAGTGAAATACTTTTGATTCTTCTTTGACAGAAAATTCTGGTAATTTATGGGAGATGGGAGTCCAAAAAGCATTTTCTTTCCTCTTTTCTAGTGAACTTGGGCAAATAAACGCATTATTTGGAGAAGGAGAAATTACTATTTTATCAACCTGGAAGTGTGCCATAGACATCTTAAAATTTGTAGCTATAAGAAACCACCAGTGTTAGAACCTTAAGCAGTAGTTCTCAAGTCAGGGCAATTTTGCCTCCCCAGGGACATTTGGCAATGTCTGAAGACATTTTCAGTTGTCATAACTGAGTGCAAGCGTAGAGGTGGTACTTTAGTGTCTAGTGGGTAGAGGCCAAGGATGCTACTGAACATCTACAGTGCACAGACTAGTCTCCCACAACTAAGAATGGTCTGGCCAAAAATGTTGATAGTGCCAAGTTAGGAAAGCCAGATTTTAGAGCATGGTGATGCAGATTACTTGTGAGAGTAGAAGCTGGGATTGCTTTGGTCATTGGAATATACACAAAACCCTCACTTAAGTCAATAGGGTTCAACTTCTAAACTGCTGAGGTCATTTACCAAGTAATCGCCCTAGAGAGAAGTTGGCCATTGAAGAGAGAAGGTTAAGAAGGTGAGTATTCCCCAAATCAGACGGCTGTATTAGCCCTGTCTGGTCTCGGTATTCTGGGGAAGGGAGGAAAGGAGGAAGGGAGGACGGGAGGGAGGAAGGAAGGGATGGAGCAAAGGAGCTTCACAGTTGCCATTGCCACTGAAGAATGGAGCCATGGCAAGGCAGCCATGTTACCCCTCTTTAGGTTTGGGAAAATTGGGGGCTCATTTCAGGCCCTTCCTGTCCTCAGGAAACACTAACCACTTTCTGTCTAAGGTCACCTAATTAGGAGTTTGAAGCTGAATTCTATTTTGAGTTTTAATGGTTCCCTGACAAAAAGCAGCCCAGATTGGGTAAGGGTAAAACTGTCCCAGCACAAAAATGGGATCATTATCTGATTTCTATGCAGTCATCACTTGTTCCTATAAATGGAAACCTTCAGAAATGAAGGAGTTCTAAATAGCCAATTTGGGGAAACTAATAACAGGTTTGCGAGAAGAAGAGAGAAAGGGAAATGAAAAGAGATCTGTTGCACCATTAAGACGTAGACACCACTGACATGCTCACACTCCACTGGCACCGGAAGGCACAGGCTGCAAAGCTGGGGACCAGCCACCATCAGCTCTATGCAGTACACGTGGAGGCAGGACAGGCTCACGGTTATCTCACTGGCACACTGTAGCTGCTCTCTTTGGAGTATTTATCCTGCAGCCTGTAATGACAGTTCTTTGAAAGGGATTGTCTTGTATTTAACTGATAGTTCTACTCCAGCAATGAAATGCACTACACTTTAAATGGCTGGGCTATTTTGCTGCCTTCCCACAGTAGAAGAAACAAACTGATTACATCTTACCCTTCCGCTTTGGGTCAGCAATGGCGGCTGTACTGATAACGATACAGATGTCTCTGTTTTAAGAGGTACCTGAGTGCTAGCGAGAAAACACTTGGGAAGAAGAAGGAGTGATTCCGCTGCCCGTGGTACAATAGAGGCTTCTGCTCAGAAGGCAGTTAGGACACTTTTCTTTCACGTATCACACTGTAGCGTGTTAGCAGTTCATCTCTCTCCTCGTTTTCATGTCTAGATTAGAATTCCATAGATAAGGGTATGCTGTTCTATGGGCACTGAACTTCTATATTATGCACAAAAAAAATCTGCTGAAATGAGTAGTAACTGATTTGGGATGGCTGAAATGATACAGCTCCCTTTTTTTTAGTAGGAAATTTTTAGTAGGACATTTGTGCATATTACAAACCATCCCCAATTCTTTACTGCTCTATCTAATATACTTTAAAACACCCTCATTCTACACCCTGATTATTGGCTACCTCTGGAT